>UNPT01000631.1:0-20303 GCA_900536445.1 Hymenoscyphus occultus
AACCCATTCCAAGACAATGATAGTGCCTTGCAAAGCAACGACACCCCCCATCAAATTACGCGAGCCAATTCAAATTCAAGACCTCGACCACCACCACTAGACCTATCCTCCACCAAACTACCCCCAAATAACAACCCCACAAATTAAGGGAAAGTCCGCCTGGCCCAGCGGTAAAAACAGCGTCCATTATGCCGGGGTTCAACTCCCCTTCGAAGACGGGTACCGTGTCTTCTTTCCGTCCATCGACCTGTCGACTCCGTCGTTGTTCCAATCTAGAAGTCCAAGTAAATCCTACTGGGGAACGTTTTTCTGCAGATTATTGGATAATCCAGGTCTTTCCTTACAAACACTTTTTTTTGGGAGTTTTTTGTAATTTTTTGTGGTGTGGTATATATAGATGGATGGAGTTTTATATTCACGTTCGTCCTGCACACGGGTGAAGGAGGCACATAGATGGGACCAGCACCTGGGGTTCAGAGAGCCGAGAAAGAGAGAGAGCCTTAGTACGCTTTCTGCTCTCGGGCAGGAATTATGAAGTTGTTGATTATTCCTGCCCTCGCCGCTAGCTTATGTCGGTCGGGGATCCTCACGTGATATAAAAACATCCCTGATGATTGAGGAAATGGGGGGTGAAGCTTAAGCGAGGCTCTAACTTCTGAGCGGCCGATGAATATATTTATTCATGGATATGGAGGAGTAGAATGAGAAAAGCCATGGTACTGAAGTAATTTGAAAATGCTGTATGTAGTAAACATTGGATTTCAGGTGCTGATTACTGACTAGATCCTAGTAAAGTGAAAGACATGGTCGTAACCACTTAGTAGCATAATATGGTTCAGAGAAGACTACATCATAAAAAACACCCACCAACCACAAGAACCACAATCCTCCAACACCTGCACCCCCCTCCTTTCCCTCCCCCATCACCCTCCAAGCTAAGCAACCCCCACACCACCAGGAAGTTCCTTAAGCCCTAAAAAGCCCAGTCAGTCAATACCAACCCACAACTCACAACTCAAATCTCACAACCAAAAAAAAAGAAACACAACACCTACAAGTACTACTCCCCACATCCTCAACAGCTTGCTGCTGCTTCACACACCCATTAGTATTCTCCCAACTCTGCAACTTCAACACCGGACACGTCTCGCTAAAACACGTCGATCCCAGTCCATCCATCGCCCGCTGCAGCGCGCCGTCCTCCCATCCAAAGAGGTAATCCCCATGCGCACCGTAGCCTGTCCTAAAGGTAGGAAGAAGAATAAGTAAGTAAGTAAGTATAAGCGACAAGCGAACCCCCAACCAACCTACTCATCACCCAGAACCAAAAAGTTGCTCAGAAGACAAAAAAAAAAAAGACCTACGTATCCCCAAAACTATAAACCAACGGCTGTCTCCCATCCCTATAATACGCCGGATCCGCAAACGCACTAGTATCATACATAATCTCATACATAACCTGCGGAATACGAACCGGATGGGAGGAAGGACACTTATCGCCCGCGAGCACGGAGCCCGGTTGGTACGCGACGTGGGCGCGGTGATCGGGACTATCGAGGTTCTTGCCGTCCCAGCAGCTGGGGAAGATGACGGTGGCGCGGATGCCGCCTGGACAGGGCTTATTGGGGAATTCGGAGAAGTCGTTGGAGTCGCAGGGGGCGCCGGAGCCGCCGCCGATACGCTCGCTTTTTGCGAGGCAGCGGTGGCAGATGGTTTTGGGGCCGCTGGACTTGCTGCGGAGGGTTGGGTCGCCGGTGAGCATGCGGAAGCCCTGGGTGTTTGTTGGTTAGAGGGTCTGGAGAAGGGGGTTGTAAGACCTACGGCGGGCATGACGGTGGTCTTTTTGTTGGTGCCGCTGAAGGGTCGCATGTAGTACGCTGTGATACCCGCGGATTGTTCCATCAACGTGCCATTCAAACGACCATTTGCCATCTGTGGAACCCGCTTGTAGGTTCCGTTCTCGGGTGAGCGGAAGTAAATAGATGCAGTCCAATAGTTGCTAAAGTCCTCGGACATCTTGCACGACGTGCATTTCGATACCGCCGGGGGATTGATCTCTGATGGATCCATCTGGACAATTGCAGTTAGCATCTCCCAGAAGACAGAAGGGAACTTCCATACTGTGGCATTGAAAGAGCTTCCACCAACAACTTGATGCATATGCGGCGACGGGATCACTCCCGGTGAGACGAGAGGATCTGTACGTTCGACTACAAGCTGAGAGCAGGCAAATCGTAGGAAATCCGATCCTCGAGCATTTCCCATCTGCGCAACTACATACTGCGAAAGTAGTGCGACGAGCGCGAATGTTGATAAAACCATGATTCGTATATAACAGAACTTCAAAGATAAAATCAAGATCCTAAAGATATCAAAGGTTCAACCATCCAACTCAGACACAGCAGGAGCTTCCATTTTATACTAAGAGGACCCCGCTATTCTGGCTATACACCCCATATCAAGTCTCGGTAGTTGTTCCAGACTTTGATTAAAGATAGATGGTGCCATGAAAAATTGAGTAGATTATATGGGAAATAGATTAAATTGTTCGGATACGTCCATGAACGCCACCACGGCAATAAGGAATACCACTCGAGTATGTAGAAATCCATCTCAAAATGATCAACCGTGATATGGGATAAAGTAAAGCGTCTACTTCCATTTACGATGGAACTTCACTCGAGTGCTACTGCACCCTCTTATCATACAAGCTGACAGGTAAAGGGGGGAGAATACTGGTCTCGGGGACCCTAAATAGATACGACTTGTACCACATCTGTCATTCAGCAAATCTGCATTAATTCCTAGTCAGAGGAAGATTAAGTTTTTCCACCAGAAATTGCCCACAATTGTCCAAAGCAGTTCAAGAAGAAGAGGAATATGTAGGAACGCAATGAAAGTAACAGAACTCCGCTGACTGAAATAGGGTTCGAAATTCACCAAAACGCAAAGGAAAAGAGTTTGAATAATCATCTCAAGGTTCTCGGTTGAATGGCCAGAATACCTGAGTCCGACATAGAAAACATGTTAACATTCACTTCTTTTCGGGTTTCTCTCCACTTGGTCCTGCAGACATTTCCAGAGTGACCTTGAATTGGTTAGCGAAGAACTCAGAGAGATACGTGATGACAATACTTACTGGTCCATCGTTGACCAATGCCACTTCCTAGGAAAGATCAGCCCGGTTATCAGCAAGCAAGATAGAGTTCTACAGTACCATCATTGCTTGAAAAACTCCATCTTTTACCCTTTCGTGGACATAACCTTTTTGAACCTTTTCAACAAATAGTTGGTACAGCTCCTTAGCCTTGTCACCACCCAGCGCTCCGTGGAAATCAGGCTTTGATCCTTTTTTGGTTGACGCTAGCAGTGTAAATTGAGAGACTAGAAATAGAGATTCAGAAGAAATCCTCGAGGTTAATGAGGCAAAATACCACATAGAATCTCTCCACCAATATCTTGCACATTATGCTTCCACTACTCGTACCAGTCGTCAGAACACTTCCGTTTTGAGCCTGAAAAAGCTTACTCGACCTCCGACTTCGTCATCCCACTTATCGATTGCAAAGTCAGCACAAATGTCAACAGAACAGGTGGCGCATGAGTAATTGTCAAGCGAGAAGATGATAGAGAACCATCTGAGAAATGTCAATCCATGACTCGAGCCCTTACCAGACGCATCTTGAGAACCTTTGCAGCTAGGGTTTCAACGTCTCTCTCTGTATCCCCGGGGGCTACCGCTGCAAAGACTAGCACGCCTTTTCCTATTGAGGACACGAGTTGCTTGTCAACTGTGACAGAGGCAGAAAGGACCCTTTGAAGAATTGCTGACACTATATCAGCAATGGTGGTTGGTACCGAGGCGTGGAATCATCCGCACCTTTCATGTTGTTGGATGAGCCGGAATCTATCGACTATGGCCTTCAACGCAGTTCAACACTAGAAAGATAAGAAAGTAGACTGAGTAGGAGACGAAGACAGGACACACTTGATCCAAGCAGAAGAAAAGCTTAAGACGATAGGGTAAGCTTATGTGTGTAAAAACAAGATTGACTTTTATGGAGCTTGGATAGCTGGATAGTTACGAGTAGATATCTAGGGAAACTTCGGATGGTCTTGGCAGTAGAACGCCCCTCCGGAACAGGATTGCAGAGAGAGTTAATCGAAGCTGAGGTCCTGTACAAGCGATGACCGCATTCCTGACGGTTGTGATAATCCCTATGGTGTTGTGAACTTGTGATGGTGGAGAAAGTGCCTAGAGGTGGGTAAGGGTAGCTGAGCTGGCTGGCGGTAGCTGGAGAAATGGGGCTCTGTGCTCCCCACCACAGCCTGGAAACCCTCCGGGTGCCAAGGATTCCAGCATCCCGTGAACCCGTCAACCACCAGCCTGGCAGCTTGTCAAACCACAGCGGGAGCCTCACTAACCTTGGAACCCCTTCTACAACACCCAACCGCTACCATTTTTCTCCCATCAACGCCAAACCCCATCGCATATCCACAAACTATCGGCGCGTGCCTCAACTGTTCATGAGACGCATGGGACCCGGTCCTCGGAACTTACAACCTCACCATCTGTGCCTCCGAAATCCCACCAACATCCATTCACACATCCCCATTGCGACCATCAATCCTTCACGATGGCGGCACGGAAACTTCAGCAGGAAGTGGATAAATGCTTCAAGAAGGTGTCCGAGGGTGTCGCAGAGTTCGAGTCAATATACGAGAAGATCGAACAATCCACCAATGCAGCGCAGAAGGAGAAGCTGGAGGACAACCTCAAACGTGAGATTAAGAAGCTACAGAGGCTACGAGACCAGATCAAGACATGGGCTGCCAGCAACGACATCAAAGACAAGGGCCCTCTGTTAGAGAACCGGAAATTGATTGAGACAGTACGCACGATGACAATCGATGGAGTGCACTGCTAACGGGCAACAGCAAATGGAGAAGTTCAAGGCTGTGGAAAAAGCCATGAAGACGAAAGCTTACTCAAAAGAGGGCTTATCGGCGGCTGCAAAGCTGGATCCGAAGGAGCGGGCGAAAATGGAAGCCTGCGATTTCTTGAGCAACATGGTGGACGAGCTTGAACGACAGATAGAGACCCTGGAGGCCGAGGGCGAGTCGATACAAGCCACCATGAAGAAGGGCAAGAACCAGTCAGCCAAGGCGGATCGAATGGCTGAGATTGAGCGAGTGACGGAGCGGCATAAATGGCATCAGGGGAAACTGGAACTGATCAAACGATCGCTGGAGAACGGCGGGGTGGAAACGGAGCAAGTGACGGACCTCGAGGAGTCCATACGATATTATGTTACTGACGGCATGGGCGAGGATTTCATGGAGGATGATGAGATGTACGACGAGCTCAACCTCCAGGAAGAGGAAGATAACTACGGGATGAATTTGGACAACGACCGAGTTTCGTCACAGGACACTCAGTCGATACAGGAGGAAGCACCCGAACCAGAATCGAGATCAAGTAGCATACCTGGGGGGAAGTCGAAAGCTGCTGCAGTAACAGAAGGCCCAGCTGCAGCCCGAAGACCGTCAACGCAAATGAAGAGCCCTCTGCCTGCGTTGGCGACATTACACAATGCAACCAATGGCACTGCGCAGATGAAGCCAGCAGCAGTACCAACAAGAGCACCAGGAGAAACCCTCAAGTACGCTTCAGCTGCGGCGCTGGCAGCAGAAAAGGATAAGAATAATTTGGGAATAGCCCCTCTACCCCCGCCACCAGATGCCCTCCCCGCACCATCTACATCTGCCAGCCATCCACCATTATCATCAGTATCTAAAGGAAGAGTGAGCACAGCTGCCTCACCGACAGTGACTCATGCTCAACCAGCGCCCTCTACTTCGGGACCTGCGACAAAAAATGCTATTCCAGCTGCGGCCAGTATATCGGAAACAACTTCCGTTGCCCAAACAAAGTCACCAGCTTTAAGTCAATCAAGTGCAGTTCCTAGTGGAAATAATCCATTACAACCACATAGCTCTGAAAAGGCTGAATCGTCGAAACCAGGCCCTTCTCGGGCATCTGGTAAGGCTCCAGCTGGGGTTGAATCGGCGGCAAGTTCTAAAGGTATGTCTTTTTCGATGTGATAGTAAGTGACCTTACCAACTAACATTTTGAAGCTCCCACCTCAAAATCCAATGGCGTAACCAATGGCACGAAAAGCGTTGCCCCCGAAGACCCAGATGAATCAATCTATCATTTACCTTCGGGACTTCAGGATCTGTTGCAGGCATTTGAAGCAACTCATTCAACTGTCAAGGCAGCTCCCTCGCAGGCATCGCAGAGAATGCTTGCAGCATCATTTGCTACTTCACCCGATATGCAAGATGTCGGTACGCCTAGGAATTATAGGCCAGAAATCAGGTGTCATACTCCTGCGTACTATCCACAAGAGCTTGATCCAGTTTTTGATGACCACCGCCTGTACTCTCGTATTGATCCAGATACATTGTTTTATGTGTTTTATTATAAGCAGGGAACATATCAACAGTATCTAGCAGCTAAAGCTCTGAAAGATCAAAGTTGGCGTTTCCATAAGCAGTATCAGACCTGGTTTCAAAGACATGAAGAGCCAAAGACAATTACGGAAGAGTTTGAGCAAGGAACTTACCGTTTCTTTGACTATGAGAGCACTTGGTATGTTGCCAATTTTCTTAAGACACTTTCCCTTTATGACAACCCAATGCACCTTGTGCTGTGGATTTTGGCTAACATGTTACAGGATGAACCGAAGAAAGGCGGACTTCAAGTTCGCCTACAAGTTTCTGGAGGACGATGTATGAGTTATGTATGCCTGGAGTCAAAGGATGACCTTGACTTGGAATTGGTTGGCGCATATGGTGGCTCTGACTGAGGTCGGTTTGGCTGGGATAGGGGCAGTAGCTCATCTTAATTAGCAAACAAAGTCGGCTGGTCATGCAAGGCGGGCTTGTCTGATCAGGAGGCTAAATTATGGACGATTCTGGCGAATCCCACAATTCTAAAGTGTGTCTTGTACAGATATCTCAAAAAAGCAGTCATTCTCAACTGTTCATGCCTAGGACAATAGGTCTAGTATCTTTGTATGAGGCCTGTGTTGTAAGCTGGTAATGATAGAAACTCTGAAATGATGTAAACCACTTTTTGATTTCATATTCATCACCTTACAGATATGCATGCTCTCACAGATGTACATGTTATGAAGTGCGTTACTCCCTTATATCAATGTGAAAGTAGTCATGGGATTGTCCTGCTGAAAATAGAAAACTGCTTCATTGTATATTTGACAGTGGAGTGGTGCGGGTGACTTAGCGCAGACCTTTGAAATCGGACCGATCTGGTGGATTATTATCCGAGGCCACCACAACGACACCACAAGAGTAACCTTGACGCAACTACCTACCCTCCTACCCAACAAGAATTCCATCCATACAACAACACGACTTCCTCATTGTCAGACGAACGTTCCTGTTCCTGTCCTTTGTATATCTGGTGCGGCCTGGAGTTATTACAAAGTGATATTCGCCATGGGGATGCTGTCGCTAGTCACTGCACCTGCACCAAAAAGCAGCAAGTCAACAGGTGGATTCGCAACCATGGAAATTATGAAAGACCTTCAAGGCAGTCCTCTCTCATCTCAATAATATGCAGCATCACACAGTTCTAATGAGCCGAAAGTCTTTCGTTGCGCAATTGAGTAGCTCTTAGGCTATATGGAAGCCGAGCGATGGAGACTCATGATCCACGATCCTTAAATATTTCATTCCATCGGCTTGTCATAATCCACGCAGAGCTTTTACGATCAAATCTGGGAGAATCAGTTCCGGTTGAAGATGTACGAGTCTTGCTTGCGGAGTGGTGATGAGATCATATTCGATACTCTACAGACAAAAAGATGGCTCTACCCCCCTCACCCCACATGGTCCAAAAAAAAAACTCCCGGCGCCAGCAGGCAAGAATCTCCCCAAACACAAAAAACCGGCAAGAAAAACAGAAGAACAAGACTAACGAAAGCCCACAGACAAATTTTCCATTGTACGGCCCCCACCACCAACACTGATCCTGGGATCGAAGTTGCGAAGTTGTAGTTTGCTTCAGCCAATCTCCTTCCAAATTGTGCTGCCTTCTTGTTCGTCCAGATCAGATGTGGCCGTGGTGAACTTGTTCTCGGTAAAGTGGCGGGCAGCAGCGACACACGTCTAAATGACATGTATTTCAATCCTGTCAGACGGCGAGGATTATCTGCATTGGTATACCAAAGATCAAGACGCCACACACAACCCCCCCAACCGACCAGGAACCCCCCCAGACTTCACTGGGGGAACGGTGGGAGTGGGAGGGTCATGTCTCCTCCACCTCGAGCGACGCGAGCAGCCCGGCAAAAGCCCAGCATCACAGCCATGACATCCATTGGGCTTCCGTCATCATTTGTATAGCCCTCCCAGTCATCGGCTGGAGCTGGTGCCGGCCAGATACAATACTTGACCCTATCTCCAAGTTTGCAAGAACAGCAAGCACCACCGAACTCGCCAGCGACGACCATGCACTAAGGAAAGCTCCCATGGCCATCACGGCACGGGCCGCATCTCTCCTCCGCGGGTTTGGCCTCCCCAACACAGAATCCCACGCTCGCATTCCGGTATCGCCTGTGCCTGGTGGGGTGCATCCCCAGGTTCTCCTCGTACTGGACGAAGTCCCGCTTCTTCTCCATCCCCGCGAGCTTTCGGCCCAGTCGACCTGTTGCCAGGTCGAAGATTTCCTGGGTGTGCTGGGCGCTCTTGGGGTAGTTGCAGGGCTATTGTATCCCTTATATTAGCTTCCTGGACCATGGAATCCTGTTCTGATGCACCACAGAGAGCACGTACCTTTCTCAATGGCGGGTCGTCGCCATCTGGGACCGTGACCAAATTGGCGGCGGCGGCGGCTGGTCCTGGTGCTGGTGCTGCTGCTGGTGCAGACATGGTGGTTTGGTGGTGCTGGTGGCTATGTAATGTCTTTGGTACAGTCAGTAAACGGTATTCTACGCGTATCTCGTCAATCGAAGGGTATACGTACCTGGAAATGTATGGAGATGGCTGAAGAGGAGATTTTTCGTCTAGCAAGTTTGGGTATTTACGTGGGCGCGATGGTGTTGTGGTCTGTGCGTTGTTGTTTTCGCTTAGGTATTCACTCCTTTTCCCCTTTTTTTTCACGAATGGTACTACATACATTTTGTGTTTCTACGAGTAGATAGGTAATAGATTCAGATATTTAAAATACGTGGAATAATTTTATTAGAGGGAGGATCTTACGCGAGGTAGCGATTTCGTTTAGGTTCTTAGGGATTTTATTCTTTAAAAGGCTTTAGATAGTTGTTTTATAAATAAATACTTTAGGATACGGGTTTTAGGGGCGAGAAAGGGTTTTATTATAGGTTTGGTCTTATAGGGATTAAGGGAAGGTAGGTTTTTAAGGAGTTAGGGAATTGAAATAAGTAAAAAGATTATTAGAAATAAGGGATTTAGAAGAGAGCTTAGGAAAGAGGATTTAGGAAGGAGGATTCAGGAAGGAGGATTTAGGAAGGAGTCTAGATAAATAGTTTATACGAGATAATAGGTTTATAAGAGAGTTTAGAAGTATAGATTATTAAAGGGTTTAAGGAATTATTTTAGAAAAAGGTTAGAATACTATTTAATTAATCTTTTTATTATAGGAATAGAGGAGTTATAGTAAACTAAATTTACTACTAAACTCTTCTTAATATATTTAGTTTTATTATCTTATATATATTAGAAAACGAGGGTTTTATATAATATAGAATATATAAGTAGGATGAGGAGAGGAGCTAGTTAGAGGTAAGTAGGGCTCTAATATAAGAGCTAATCATTAGTATCGAAGTATACGGAGTAGAACTAGCGCCTTTTATAGAATATACTAGTGCTAGATAGTAGAGCCGAGAGTACTTGTATTATAATAGTTATATTATACTATAAGAGTAGAAGCGTCCGAGTACTTAAGATACTCGAACACGTGGGTCGAGGATATGGGGTGACTAATAACGATATGATATATCGTAATATTTTGATTTCGACTTCCCATACGTCCTATTACATCTCCAAAATCAATCTGGGGCAAAGCGGCCGAATATTGTCTGCTCCTCGGAATTTATATGTAATTCAAGAACCTGACGTGATTTCTTTGAAAGTTCCGTTCCCAAATCTTCCAACCACCTCTCAGTGATTTTCAGTTGCCCTACCCAATACCTCAACTCCTTCTTCAACTCGTTGATTCTCCGAGCCTTATCCAGTTCACCGCTTGTGATAAGCTCCCTGATCTTCAGGTCTAGACAATTGATTCTTTTAACCTGGTTCTCTTCCATTAAAACCAGAGCCTTGAGCAGTACCTTTTTTCCACGTGAAGATAGTTTTTTTCCCTCGTGGAGTTTTTCTAACTCCACTGTGTTATCGCAGACACCCTTTTCTATATCTTTTCTAACCATTGCTTTATTGTTGGCAGCACTCGTACTTGCATCATAGGTTGTGAGATCTCGTAAATGCGACTCTAGGTTTTTGATAGTATCTGCTTCGTCTCTCAATTGCGTTTCTGATGTGGAGGAAGCGAAGAATAGATCTTTGAACCCTTTGGTGAGAATATTTAATGTGGACATTTTGACTGCTTGAGATGTTTGTGGGTTCTCAATTTTTGGTAGCGAACAGCTTGCTTTCTGGAATACTTTTTAAATACTTGTGATTTATAGGTACGAACTATAGGCCAAGAAAGAACTTGTGGGGGAAGTTTTGTTTCTTTGTCTCCATTTCTCGCGATGGAACAGAGATTTGAATACGAGAGACTTTGGAAAGAACAAAGAATGTTATTTTTAGAAAGTGAGGTTGTCCTATCCCTTCCAGAGTATTAAGGACCAAAAATACGTACACTCAAAAGTGGATAAAGTGCATGCGATAAATAGGTCAATTGAGGCTCCAATGCTTGCAACGTTGCCTGGTTGGCCAAATGACTTTGTTTTCTAGGGAAGATGTTGTAAAAGTGAATAATTTACTCTACTTTGGGTAAGATCTTACACCTTTTTCTTTTTGGTCCTCGATACTCTGGAATGGATAGCCATGCCATTCACGTTGTCCGCTCCAGTTCTTGACGTGAAAAAACTATGCCATTTCTATGACTGACGTTTCCTTAAGTTCACATAGTATTCCTATTTGGCCACTTGAATTGAGTCACTGATATTCCCAGACTAAAACAATACGTTCTTGTATTATGCTGCGTTCTTGATGATTTGTTGGGGTATGTTTAGGGTGAAAGAACAGTGTATCCGTAGCGATCTTTTGAGTTCTATTCGCTTAATAACGACCACCAGCGACCAACACCCTAATCCAACACTAACATAATGCTCAAAGAATACCATCAATAGAAGTTGGAACTCAATAGAATGACCACGAGTTTTCTTGTAGTGGCTTTTGGTACTGTGTGACATACAAATGCCTTCTCCACCTGAGTAAAAAGATACTCTGGAATCTGGACCTCTACGCCAGCATATCAAATCTACCACGCAGGTCTCCTGTTTTCATAATATGGAACCGGGTTCGTGTACGCTGCAAACCAATACCACAAGCTATAGAGATAGACGACGGGCTAAAGAACCATGGCAATTCATACCAGATTACAAAAGCAAATGAGCATTTGAACACATTAGATGTGTCAGACGAGCTGCAATAAGCAACACTCCACTTGCAATGGTGTTAGAAGCGGTGATTGGTATCTAGATGACATAGAAGAAAAGATAGAGAAGGCTGTTTCAGAGTCTATACTCTTCAAAAGATACCTGGACAAATATTTGTCTTGTTTCACGCCTGGTGGGACTACACTCCTTCTGCGCAAAGTTTTCACGGCGCCTTTCTTTATTGGGAGTTAATTGCCACTGTAGATTTGTAAAACTTTATCGACTGAGCTGCTTAATGAAGACCTCAACATACACTGTTGGATATGTAGGATAAGTATCTTGGTACAACCAAAATTCTTCCGAAAGAGCTTATAATCTTCAGACAACGTAAAACTGAAGGCGTCTTGGTTCTCACGTATGATATTACTCGTTGTACGTGACCATGACAAGCTTGACCACGTTCATCCAAGAAGTTCTTCCATTTCTTCAAAGAGGCGTGACGTGGCGTCGTTATCAAATGTTTCTTGCAATTCCTTCTTTTGTCTTCGCATGAGTATGCTACTCCTTGAGGAAGAACTCGTACACGATAATAAGCTGTTTCCAAGCTCGCTGGCTTCCACAGAGAGATGAGCAATTGCGGAGTAGTGGGGAACTGAGTCTGGACCATGCGTCTTCGAGAAACATGTTACTTGCAGGTGGACCTTAAAAAGTCTTTACCCGAGTAGTCGTAAAACATTATACGGTATCCACACGCTTGACATTGAAACATAATTACTTGGCATTCGTCTTTGAAAGGAAAAGCATGAATACCGATACTTCCCATCGTACAGTAACAATGCAGCAAACCTCATCGGGAAGCAAACCTTGTGGAGAATAACCTTTTCCTTCGTAAACAAGGGGCGGATATTTTTTCGTACCTTGGTACCAGTAGATACTCGATTCTGCAAGCGGGGGTTGGGATGGCAGTGGCAGGAAAGTTTACCCGGTACGGAGGTACATGATGAGATGAGAAAAGTGGAGACATATGGAAGCCATGGAAACAACACGAGGCAGATTCCCCGGACTCGCACTGCAACAACGTCCCGCTGATCAGGAAGTGACCTCAGCAACCTTCTACCCCAAAACATTGTTTTAACAGCATACTTTAGTAATGTAACTGGCTTTTCAAAGAAAGCCCCACTGTAAGGCTACCCCCGATAGGTCGAATACGCCGTAACCTGGAGTATTTTCCCTGGTGTGATATTGTTACAGTCGCTCGCTACCTACCCGTGGCTCGAAAGAATACAGAGAAGTTGTGTTCAACCCGCCGCGGGACAAAAGGTCATCTGATAAATTGACAGCGGCTCTGGTACAGAACAAGCGTAAAGGGCCTGGACAGCTCGGGTCTCCCCCTGTCAATTTCTGATATACCTCCACATGGATCGGACAATTCAATTGGCTTAGAGGGCTATATTGTGGAGTTATACCCTGCCTATAACAAGTCGTATACAGGGAAGGGGGCGACGCGAGCTGTCCAGACCCTTTACGCTCATAACCGTTGCCATGGTCAAAATGCTTCTATTACAGCTTGATTTAGTTAAAGTCATGGATAAGGCATTCAAGCTAGTCTAATAGACCGTTTGCTGGCCGGTGTTGTAACGCCTTGGCGAGCAACTTCCAGACTTGCGGAGATTTTCCAACCCATAAGTTATCCTTATCGATGAATTCTCTTGGCCTAAGAGTTAAGGGTTTTCCCTTCAACTTGGCTTAATTGTATGTAAGTTGTTCAAGGCTTTATCCTCTATAACATCATCAACATTAAACTCTGGAGTTACGATGAGTTTAAAGTGCACTTCGTAGGTAAGCGCGACTCTGCTTTTTGACACACTAGCGAAGGGGACTCCACTGCACTCGTCGCCAAAGCTTTTACTGCAGTATGTTGGGAATGCGATTTTGGGGAGGTCCGCTGGCCATAATCGTGTTTTCCCACCCAGACTCAAAAAGGAAACGCCAAGTGAAAGCGCCAATGACCCCTATTCTGCCTAGAAAAAATGCTCCAAAAGAGCCTGTTCCGTGATTCCGTCTCTTTGACGTCGACCTTTGCGGAGTAATGGTACTTGCACTTCTACTTTGAAGAAGTCGTCTTAGACACCCTTGAAAGATTACATGAAGCAACCGAAATGCTACTTCGGAGATCCTTGACTCAACACCAGCTGGTGCCAGTTCTGGTATACGCTCCACAAAGCACTACCTAGAAGTAATATTCTCCGATTTAGCCTTTCAACAGGGGAGAGAAGATAAGCCTGAGACAAATTTCGTCTCATTAAAAAGAATTGAGGCTCCGATTCAAATCTGGAGAGCGAGAAAAAATAAGTATAAGTAAGAGCTGTCTTACTCCCCCAATTCTATCATCATTCAATTCAACTTTTAGTATCAATCCTGGTGATCTACATACAATTTCAACTTTCAACATCAAAATAATTCTCTTCTTCATCTAAACCCTCCCAACAACAACACCACCACCACCGACATCATGCGTTTCGCCGTTATCTTCACTCTCTTCGCCGCCGCCGTCACCGCACTGCCCGCAGCAGATGTTCCTTATTTTGGAAATGTACGCACAATTTTTTCACAAATCCTTATCCTAACTCTGCCACATACTATGATACCAGTCTACAATAACTAACAGAATTAATAGGAGTGTACACCACAGCAAGCTATTTCATGCTCTACTAAGTGCGGAGGCGACTACAAGTCTTGCGCCTTTGGCGGTGACTGCCAATGCAACCCTAAATAAATTGGCGTAGGAGGAAACGGGCTCGTCGTGGAGGATGGGGGTTTATGTATTCTTAATTTCTGCCTTCTCTTTCTGAACTCCTCGATGGACGAACAGACCCGAAGTGAGAGGGATATGGGTTCTATATATGGTACTAGCCACGACGCTTTGACTTCACGGCAATTCAGTACATTCACACTTCTCATCAAATCAGAACTTCTCTTTCTTCATCGTGATTGTGATACTTCTTTTTTAGTTATAATTTAATAGCCTTCAAGGGACACTCTAAAAGAAGTACAGAATACTAATGAGCTGTAACATATACATTGTTATCGCATAACTGACAGAGATGAATTGTTGATTATCTATAATGCTTAGCCTAGCCAAGGTGAGCTTTCCGCTTGGAAATAATATATATACCACGGAGGCGATAGGAGAAGTACTTAGGGTCATGGTAATAAAATAAGAAGCGTGGGAGAAGAATACAGTGAACATGTCTTAAACACATAAAGTATAACGAGTTTCTCTGTCAAAAATGCTAAATTTTCCCGGGCCTAGAAATGATAGTACTAATGAGTAAGTGAAGCCCTGGAAATAAAGACATACGTTGGAGAAAATGAGAAACAGGTTAGTATTAATATTGAGAAATCTTAGTGTATATAGAACAGATGAATTAGAGTAATAACCGTGGCCATAACAAGAGTCTAGCTACATATATCTGGGAAATTGACCACCCTTAAGGAAAACATGGTTTGGAGATTTATTAGAGTGCTCCTGTATTCTGTTACCATTCTCAGCGGCTTTATTTGCAGGGTGACTCTATAGTAACAAGTTGTGAGTAGATCGACCTCGCACATCCCACGCCAATATCCATCGTGCCCGCGTATTCTTCATGCTCCCAGAATAATGCATCTTGGTCACCAAGTGAGAGCTGGGAAACCATGTGCTGGCCTCACTAGCCTTCAAGTCGTAATCGGCTTCGAAAATTTGCGAGCACAAAGAAAAGTCTATGACTTTGCCATACTAATACCCAGACCTGGGTTCATGGAATATCCCTCAATCGATTGGGACCATAATCCGACATGCTTTTAGATCCTCAAGCTCAAATATTTACTCTTGATTTGTCTACTGGGAAAGCGTCATACTCAAATGTACTTTGTGCAATAGCCACTGTAACTCAGAAGAGAGGGGATGGCGGAAACATGTCGAGGGGTCCTTCAATCACGATATGTTTTGAGAGTGGTGCGGGAATCGTCATCAAAATCGGCACTAGGAAGGACATGGGCTTAGAATTGCACATCAAGATATACGAAGTTCGTTCTTTAAGGTGGGAGCTCACTATTCGTATACTTCGAAGTATGATGCTGAAGCAAAAATTCAATAACAGGTAAACCTGGATACAAGGATAACCTCGTTTATATCCTTAAAATTTGGGTCCCGATTTTTTTACCTGGATTTCTAAGGATCCCTAAGTAATAGGGATTATCCTTATTCGTTTTTTTATGCCCGAGATTCTTTTTAGCACCTAAAACAACCTCGCTTTTATCCTTGGAAGTTATATAATCCTCGGAAATTCAGTAATTCTATATAAATTCTTTATATTTTTAAGTATAAAACTAAGACTTAGCGACAAGAATAAGAGGATTTTACGCATAGTACTAGTCTCATATGAGATTCAGTAGGCACTATATTACATATTCCTATTGCATAATTATATAATCATGTCGTCGTCTATACCAAGACCCTTAATATAAGGATAACCTCCGTTATATCCTTACGAATCTTGCCCCCACGAATATCCTTATATACAGGTTTACCTGTAACCAGTTCTGAATATCTGGGCGATTCGAGTAATTAACCTCAACCTCCTGGTCTTGACAATAATGATCGGGCAGAGTCAATTCAAACACCGACTGAGAACGGGAGATTCGGAGCAATTGTATTATCAAGTTTAGGTCACTACTACGTACGTACAGCCTCGCTACGTAGGCTGATTGAACCGCATATTTTACGCCTGTGCACCCTACTATCACCCTTTCTCTAAACCCTCAAAATATATCGTAAAGATACAAGTTAAATCCCGAAATGTTCTTTAGCATCTGCCTTGTAAAGATAGAACTCTATAGAAGTTACATCAAACCTTATATTAAGTAATATAAGGACTTGATTGAGTTTGTAGCGGGACCAAAATGTGCGGTTTAACCTTCCTATGTAGAGAGCCCTGCCTCCATGCAATCGCAGAAATTATAAAGGCAACTTTCAGGAAAGAGGTGGTAAACCTGGAAGATACTGGCAGGCAGTAGGTGGCAGTTGGTCGTTCAGAAATCGAGACCGGCAGGCTGTGCTGTCCACATCAAGGGCATGAGTAAGGTTTTGGTCAGTGTCGCAACTTCGTCGGAAGTCAAAGTTGTCGAAGTCCAACGGCAACGTTGAGTAGTGGACAGTAAAGGACTGGTATTAAGCCGACAGGGGTTGCGGTACTGTACGACATGGTGATGGTGGGTCGATGGGTTGTTGGGATGGCGTGCAGATGCAAATGTTTCCAAACAAAAAGCCCACAATTTATGCAGGTGTTTACTCTGCACGTGCTCGGTAAGGGTAGACTCGCTCGACTCGGTAGTGGAAGTTGGGTGCCTCAGGACTAAGGCATTAATCTCAGGCCACCATCACCACGACCACTCAGCTTAGCTAAGCTGAGGTCAAATCTTCCTTGCAAGGTGCTCTCCTTCCTCAACCACATCACCAGTCCCGGTGGATAGCCTGGGAATCACTTACCATCACCTGCAACCTCATAAAGGACACCGACGATCATCTTGTCGCAGCAACAGCAAGACTACCCTTGGCTCGGGGAATTCAAAAGAAACGCGGAAGCCGTTTGAATGATCGACTGACTAGACACCAGGAACTGTGAGTGGAGTGGAGTGGAGCGGAGTTCTGGCTTCCGCTTGCGCCTGACTCTCTTGCATCCGATCCCATCTCGCATTTTTGAGCAGCTGCAGCCTTCAGACGTACGAAGTATATATCTTCGCCAGACAGTCCTGGCGAATTTTCTATCCCATCCAGAGAGGTCCACTAGTGTAGAGACTTCTCTCTCAGTTACGTGCCAATTGCTCCGCTACCACTCTCGAAGACTCCCATCATTGACGCACTCAAAATGCCAAAGCAATTACGTATTGATGAATTGCTGGAGTGGGGCCGCTCTCATCATACCATCCTTCATCCCAGCGTTGAAGTCTACCGAGACGATGTGACTGGGCTGTCATTCAGGGCGAAGGAGGACGTTCCACCCGGAGCAAAGCTGGTCAGCTGTGCATACCAGACAACACTTTCGTTTCTCAATGCCATTCCATACTCGTTTCTCTTTGAGTCACATGGTTCCAAGCCCTTCCCCCTCGAGTTCATCAGTCAACTGGCCCTAGAAGACCCACATATTATTGGCCATTTCTTTCTAATGCAGCAATACTTGATGGAAAAAAGGTCCTTTTGGTGGAAATATATCCGTCTTCTTCCCCAGCCGGATCAGCCAGATCTTTTAGCCATTCCCATATGGTGGCCTGAAGCCGATCGAAGGTTTCTTTGGGGTACCAATGCGGAACCGCCAGTTGAGATCAGGCGAAAGCTCTGGATGATGGAATGGGCCAAAGGTATCAAGTTGCTTGAGTCATCGCCCGAGCATCAAGACTGGGATGAGTATACTCAGAAACTGTATTTTTGGGCAGCTACGATATTTGGAACTCGGAGCTTTAGAGCATCTCTCACAGTCCCAGAGGAAGGTCTCGTTGAACAATACAAGGGGAATCATAAGGCCATATGGGAATGTGTTACTCAAGATCGTTTTTCTGTCCTATTGCCTATTCTTGATATCGGAAACCATGATGGTGTTAATCGAGTTGAATGGTCCAAACACCCCGACACTGGACATTTTGCGCTCTCCATGTGCAAGGCGGTCGAGAAAGGGGAACAGATATTCAATTACTATGGTGATAAGTCCAACAGCGAACTACTCGTAGGATATGGGTTCACACTTGATAGCCCATCGCAAGACGTTGTGAACTTAAAGCTGGTGCCTTCTGCTGAAGCTATCAGGCTACGTCGGAGCCAAAGTTGTCATAACCATCGTCCAACATCTCACCCTGAAGAAGAATTCATGTTTGGAGTCCGGACCGGAAGCCTCGTCGAGCGTGCAAAAGGATCTCTTGGATTGGAGAGTTTACCGCATGGTCTATTGGAAGCATTAATATGCATGGTAGCTAACAAGAGAGAAAGAAGGTTCATTGAGCAAAATCCGCAATATTGCCTTCAAGTAGACCTCGACTTTGATTCCTTTGCGGGGCCTTTGTACAGAGCATTCTTTAGTGCCATCCGTATTCTATATATCAAAATCCGTCTCGAAATGGAAAGACTCCATGACACTGGCGAAGGGCTTGGGTAAGCTTACCTCTCTTCGCTTATATTTCCCTGGATTCAATGAGGAGTCATCATGGTTTCGGGTTTTTTCGCTAATATTCTAGATCTCCCTCAAATCACAATCAAACCATGGCATTGAAATATCGGACCCAACAAAATTCCGTTCTTATGAAAGCCTCCTCTCGTCTATCACAAATATTGGAAGATGCACTTCTGTTCAAATCGTTCGATGCCCAGGTCCCTGAAACCTTTCAAAATGACCAAAACTTTCCAGCTGGACTTTTGACCCTGATGCATGCTTTCTCCTGGCTACAAGCACAGTATCCGGACGTCCATGACTCTGTAGTTAGTATAATATCTGAAGATCAGGAGGAAGACCTTCCCTTGGATTGGCGCTTGCTCATCGTCGATTGGGATAATACTTATTGGTGCGTCTGGATTTACACCATCTGGCTACTTTGGGCACGAGATGGGCAAGCATTTCAAGAACGTCATCCGGCTTTCAGAACATGGTTGGATGAGATGCGAATGTGAGATATGAACTACTTTCCGGTGGCCTTTTCTTCTAGTCTTGTCTCCTAATAAGTCTTTGCAGGGCATATTCGAAAGATCAGCAAGATGGTGCATACGATATCCTCCACGCGAGTCCATCGGAAGTAGAGACCATTAATCTGACCGTTGAAGCGATCACCCACCTTCCACAATTCAAAAGCGCACGAGACATACTTATGAGTCATGAGAAGGGGTGGGAGCCATTGCGAAACTTTGCCAGTTTTGTTGCCAAGGAGGAAACTGTCGCTGTGACTTCTGGGGGTTTGGAGCAGAGAGTGCTTGCTATTAATAAGACTAGAGGGCCATGAGATATTCAAAAGCGATGCTAGAGAACAAATATATATAAGAGAGTCATGAATAAGGTACAAGGATTGTTTTTCTCTACTTTTTTCGCACTACTTGAGATCATGAAGGAAATCAAAGCAGTGTATCGTGAATCTCAAGATTTGATTACTTAGTGACTTTAGGTCTTGGAAAACCGCTGGACAAATAATATAATTAGTACCTATAACGTCTATCCATGCGTAACGAGAAACCACCCGTGCCGAGAAACTTTTTAGGTACTTTACTTTCAAACTAAAAAGAAGCCAAATACACATAAGCGACTCCTGTATTTTTATGCTAGCTTTGTTCTACAGTCAATTCTAAACAAATTGAGACCCTTTACTAAGAAAAAAAAAGTACAAGCTTTTCTCATCTTAATTTATAGCATGCCTTCGCTTGAAGTCTATAATATAGTTCCTTTCTTAAACCTCCACCTTAGTACTTCTCTCACTTCTACTTTCTATATAGGGTGTCACCTAAATTATATATATCTAATACTATGCCTGAAATCATTTTCAAGCCTTATAGCGGCTATACTATATAGATATATCTAAACTCGCTACGCAGATTAGTACTTTTGCCGAGGTAGCGAACCGTTTTTGGAATAGCGTGCT
>UNPT01000372.1:0-51127 GCA_900536445.1 Hymenoscyphus occultus
GGGTTGATTTGATGGTGTGTGTGTGTGATGGTATCCAATGGTGTTGTAGATGAGAAGAGATGAGAGAAGAGATGAGAGAAGAGATGAGAGAAGAGAAGGGTGAACATTTCCGATCACATGCATGGAATCACCAACTGATACTTTGAAATATACATACATACTTGTACTAGGAAATGAAAACCCATGCATGGTTTTTTCATACTGTAGTGAAAAAATGAGGATGAAGTTCCACTGCCAAAGTGGTATTGTATACCCTACCCTACCCTACCCTACCCTAGGTACACGAAGTGTTTTGGCTAGGTAGGTGATTATGTACAGTACAGTAGGTGGGTAGGTACTAGGTACTTTACTTTACTCTTAGATTCCTCACTGTAGTCGATGAGAAAATTGAAGATCCTTGAATCTACTGTAGAAGTACGAGTAGAAAGTTAGAAAGACGGTTTGGACTTGGACCTGGACTTTGAGATTTGAGGTTTGAGGTTAATTATAGACTATACTGTACTGTACTGCAGCTACTGCTACTGCTGTGGGAAAAGGGGGAAAGGAGAAAGGAGGAGAGTGGTGTTATAGTATAGTACTGTACAGTCAGGACTGGACTGTAGAGTAGAGTATAGTATACTCTATCTACCTATACACCTCTTCGACTCGACGACTCAGTCACGACTACCTCTCTTATATTTTGTTGTGATACTCTATCAACAGGGGTTTGATTTACTATATTATACTATAAATCTTTCTGATTCTGTGACTTGAGGATATATCTACTTCGCTGTATGTATAGGAGGGTGAGATTTTCTTTGCTATTTATTTATGGGGAAAAAAAGAGAGTGGGGGGAGTGGGAATGAGGAAATGGCATGGGGGAATGGGAAATGTCAAGTGGTGTTATGTTGGTGATTGCTTGCTCTTACTTTTGCTTTTGCTTCTGCTTTGAGATGGGTAAACTAGTAAACTACAAGTCTACGAGAGTAACTCTCCTAGAACACCCTTATATATACTCTCTGCAATCTCTTATTCATCTGCCTCCCTCTCAATCTCAAGTACAATCTCAGCCAGCACATCCATCCTTCTCTCCCCCCTTCTTCCTCCACACCCAATCTTCGCCTATGAAAACTGGTTCCATAACCTCAAATCACCTCCTCAACCCAGCACCCAACCTCTCGATCTCCCTCCCCTCCACCGTCCCCACCCCCGCAGCAGCCCTCAACCGATCAACCGTCTCAACATCCTTAATCCTCACCGCCTCCTCCGCAGCCTTAACCCTCATCCCACACTTCTCATACATCTCAATGATCTGCTGGGGCTCCACCTCCCCCGCACACTTCGGCACGAAGACACTTGCCAACTTCGGGTTACCCGCGGATAGAATGAGTGCGAAGAATGGTTGCCAGCCGATGGGACTCTTTCGTGTCTTGGAGAGGTCTTCGAGGTCGCTCCAGGAACGCGCGGAGACTTGTGCGCGGAGACGGATCCACCAGGTGATTTTGTCGGGGACTTTGAAGTCGGAGGAGAGTTTCTTTGCGCGTGAGGCGTAGCCGGATTTGATGAGTTTGAAGATGGTTTGGTGGAGGGAGAGGCCGGTGAAGGATTCGGTGAGGTCGCGGTCGAGGAGTTCTTGGTGTTTGAGGAGACTTGAGGTTTCTTGGAGGGTTTTCTGTTGGAAAGATAGCTCTTTGGTGTCGGAAATGAGTTTTGTGGCGAGAGCTAACTTGTCTAATGTGCTTTGTGGATCGGGTTGACGAAGAGATTCGCGGATGAAAATGTTGGCTCCATCGAGACGGCGGTCATCTTGGTAATAGAGATCTTTGAGGAGTTCAGAGTCTTCGTTTTGGGCGGAAGATTCGATGAGAGCGGTTGCCGTTGGGCGGGTATTAATTACCCGGAAGAAAGAGGCGAGGGGAAGTTTCTTCTTTAGGTGGAGTAGGACGAAGAATATCAAGTCCGAGTCACCACTCTCAATGGCTTTGTCTAGGGCGATTTCATCTTCTTCCATGGAGAGGAGTAGAGGTACTTGTTTTCCAGCACGGGGCTCGTGGTTGAGAAGTTCGGTTGCAAGACGACCACGACCTTCATCATAGGCTGCTCTGGCAATTTCCTCGAAAGAGATACCACGCTTTCCCTCGAGTTTGGAGACAATCAACCGACATATAGTGTCTTCATCTTCGGTACCAACACGAACTTTCTGAGAAGCCCAGTGGACGTAAATACGATCTGTAGGGAGACGGAGGTAGGTTGAGATACGAAGGGCAAGGAGGTACTCTCGACGATTGATCAACCGACGAACAAGATTCTCGGGTGTAAGTCGAAGAAATTGTTCATAGGAGAGTGGTATACCAATTTCATAGAATCGGACCGCATTGAGTACTCGTAGAACTTCACACATATCCACGAAATCATCGCTGTTATAAATATCAAGGACTGATTTGCCAAAAGAAGCGGCTTTTAATAACTGCTTTTGCCAATGGATGTTAAATTCATGCCCTGCTGCTTTTACCTGGTAGAGGTTAGATCGGCACGAGCAGTACGGGAAAGTAAGAGACTCACGCAAGTATCAACAGCCTCCACCAAGCTAGGGCGTATTAACTGTATGTTATCATCTGCTTTTGGTGATTGGTTCTCAAGCTGCTCCACTGCATCGAGAAGTATAGATGCCGATGATTCGGTACCAAAACGGAAAACCTCATCTGTAACTTCAGGCACTTTTTGAAGGAAGTCACAAACATCATTTGTAATGAGTCGAACACCATCATGATCTGCAATCAAGTGAACCCGCCCATCATAAAAGTATCTGGCTGCAGCGTTCTTTGGTCCAATAACATGAACCTCGTCTTCCCAAGCAATAACTACAGCATCATTTCCACACCATTGAACATCCTTGGGCGAAATTTTCGATCGAGAGTCATGTTCACTGTATCTGGTTTGGAAATCGCTTGTAATAACATACGCTTTTCCACTTTCCGTGTAGAGTGCCACGAATTTCCCGTTTGGAGAGACACTGATACGCGTAAATGGACCAATGTCGAGAAGCCGGTCTTCAGAGTCTATTTCATCTACAACATAGATTGTGTTGGAGATGCTTAAAAGGACTTCGACAGAGCGCGAGAGGGTATACGCTGGTGGAATGAGAGTCCATGAATAGACATCACCTTCTGGGGGTGTTGCAAGAAGTTTTGGCCGCGGCTCCTCATACCGACTGACGGATATTAAATGGTTATTGGTAAGCAAAGCTACAAAGCCAGTGCCGTAAAATCTATTGCAATGTAAGTTTATACTTGTCAAACTTCACTCCGAAAGGAACTCAAACCTGCACTCCTTTACTCCATACTCCTCGGCCCCATTTCCGAGGGAAAATTGCGTGAACTCTCCTTGGAGATCATAATAACAACGTACTGTTCCATCGGCGGTGATTACGATTAGTTTCTCATCTTCAGACCATCCAAGACCTTTGATAGAACCCTTCTCCCAATTTATTCGTCTAATTAGCTTCCCAGCACAACTGTACAGGTCGATGCTTGACTTGGAGGCTTGGGTTCCCCGAAATGAATGTAGTTTTGATTCATCTCGGTGTAATGCTATAATTTGAGAGCGAGTCAGCTAGTATTCTCGGTCCAGATTGACAACACACGGCATCAAGAAATGTGTATATAGCGCCACGTGATGAGGTAAGTTTCCAGCTGTTTTTGCATGTATAAGGGAATCTTGGGATCAATACATCCGCATCGTAATCAGTCTCTCTTTCAAGATCTTGAAACACACTTCGGAAACACCACGAGAATTTCCAAGCAAGTAGCCTTTGATGAGGTGGACTACCCACAATCCATCAAGCACTCGTTGCATCTTTTTATGAACCTCCCATCCACCGCTCAAGCACAAAACCAAAACCAACTCCAATGCCAACCAAGATGCACTTACCAACAGCTCCGCCATATGAACATCCAGTGACGATGTAATTCTCCAACTCCAAATCCTGGTCAAATACAGCCGTGTAAAGTTGTATCTTTCGATAGAACTTATCGCCAACCTGTTCCCAGTCGGCCGTCGGATTTGCCATTTTCTCCAAGTCCCCGTCACCTCATATCGTGTTGGTAGAGTGTGGTGATTGACTTGTTGACTTGACGATGCTGGTGGCCTGGCTGGATGACTGCCAGGTGATCTGATGCCCATCGCCATACGATGCATAAGATTAAGGTGTGGTCACAGCGTCGGCGCTAGTGCTCCTATTAGGTTCCATGTGGGGAAAGCCGATGTCATCTCACAACTCCCCAATTCCAATCAACCGACCAAGCCAAGGTACTCGAGTACCTTCGACCTTCCACCCTCCACCCTCCACCCTCCTCCTTCCGTCTGCCCTTTGTATTCTTGCGTCGTCAAGTACAAACAGCCGGGTTGGATCTGGATATGGACGATTGACTATTCCTCGTGCGAGAGGCTTGATGGCAGACGATTTCTTGATTGGCAAGATCCACGACCTGAGTGACCTGGAACTGGCAGCTCTGATATGTCTTATTGCCAAGGAGCATTGTATTATTGATACAGAGCCAGATGCCCTCGATGAGTTGGTGGAAGAGCTCGAACTGGTAGATAACACTTTACCCTGCGCATGTACAATCGCTGATTCTGATCAAGGTGGCAGCAAAAGTCTTTGGCCTTTCCCATGCAGTAATCGATTGCTCTGAACATACCACCCTCGATGACTTTGCACACGCAATCCTCTCCGTAGATGAGAACCCAACTCGATCAAACTCCCCCGTATTGTCAAGACGAGACTCGAGACAAGATTCATACTTTTTACACGCGCCAACATTCCAGCCCATCACCCGATCGCCAGTATCCGAAGGATTTGGGGAGAATAAGTCAATTGCGAATGTGATTATAGCCAAGAACCTTGATGAAGCTCCCAAGCAGGTTCAAATACAGGCGTTGGAGCTTATGCGGACCAAACGGATATATACAAGAACCAATGTTCAGAATGCGCCAAAACGATTTCTGTTCATTGCGTTGTTGGCAGGTGGTCAAGGACCCAGATTGACAAAGCATTTGAACGATCATATGTTTATTTCACACTTCCACGATCCCGAAGACGGCTTTCCGAACTTGGAAGAGAGATTCGACGATAGGAATTCGAATTCATCAGTGGTCAAGAAAAGTCCAAGTCTCGATGCTGGATCTTTTCTATGGCCAACAATTACAGCAGAGGTATGGATGGGTATGGGCTTTAGCAGAGACGTTTTCTAATTACAGGCAGGATATTGAGCGTCTTTCCGAGCTCAGTGAGAACGCTACAGTGACCGTAGAAGTGCTGGCGTATCAGCAGAATATTATAGCCTTTTTGCGAGTTCACCGAGCTGTAGCGGGTGGTATATCAGCCACAGCAACAGCACATTTCGAGAAGCTCTCAAAGCATGCATGCCTTTTTCCTATGAAATGAATACTCGGCGCTAACCAATTACCTAGATGTCTCGCTCCCCTCCATAATCTGGCATTCGCTACTCCTTCGTTGATTGCATTAGCTACGAGGAAGATCTATCCACATCGTATACATATTGTCCGACCAGAAAGGGAACGAAGTATGCAATGGGGTAGTGACGTGGATGCCGTCGCGGCTCTTTTGGAAGGAATCGGACCGGAGGACGTCATTGAAGATGTATTGGGAAATTCTGGAGCGGAAGCACCACTTTAGTCTTTAATATATAATAAACGATAAAGCTGTGATCACCCGTAATAATAATCTCACCCTGATGCATTCCCAGGTATTCTTGGCTATAGTCCTCGTGTCATTTCGTGCCTCGAATACTGTACCCACAGATTGGAGACCATGTCCCGAGACCAAACCGTGATGACTCGTCTATAAGAAAAATGGGCAGGAGAACAATAGATAGCGCTCGGAGTAGTAGAAGTTAGCAAGATCGCCTTTCGGCTCCCCAGAGATCAGCTTTATCCATGTCCCTACGCAGGTAGAAAAATCTAAATATAATACTCTACGTGTAAAAAGAGCCTTCGCCGTAGAACTCTAGCTAGAAGTACTTACATCTTACGTACCACCCTAGCGCAATCCACTGTCCTCCCATCTATTTTCCTTAGAGTAGACACGATTTATCACGGTATGTCTCTGAACTTGCTCTCGTGCCGTGGGGTTTATTAACTTTTTACCCCTTCAGTTCCGCATATTTCACGATAGATTTGGTGTCTGGACTCTGGACTCTGGACTCTGGTACTCTAACGGTACGTGTCGAAAACCAGGCTTAGCTTTTGGTAATATCATAGATTATTACATCTAGTACTACTGTAAACAACCGAAAGATATCTATTTTAGTTGGAGTTTTCGTGTCGTTATATCTAGTCTATTCCTTCCCACACTATCTTCATAGACACGCGTCGCCGTGGGAATATGTAGATCTTGAGGGTAGAGGACGGAGTTGGTGTTAGATGGACTTCCAATAGAGAAGAGGTAGTGAGGATCTCTTGTGTAAAGTTTAGGTAGTTGTTTTGTTGCTCTACTAAGAGTACGTAATAGGCAACATGATTTAATTTGGGCATGGGAAATGAATATCGGTTACTTTCCTTAGCCCCCGGTATGAGTAGTGTTTATATACTTGAGCTACTAGTATATATCAGGCGTTATAAGACGGTCAGAAGATGAGGGCCAGCTCACAATTTGGAATAGATAAGTGATAGAGAGATAATCTAGCTAAAGGCAAGGAGGAACGGCTCTAATATAAGACGACCGTGACCGAGTAGAAGCCTCTAGAGTACTAGGTATCCATCTAGGCAACTGAGGTAGACTGGTCAGGTAGCAAACACAGGAGACTCGGCTCAGGGTGTATGTTATAAACTAGTACGTATTTGCGGTATCGCTACATCTACCCCTATCCCGTACTAAGGGGACGATTATGCAAATAGACTCCTAAGGTCTCCTCCTAGATTAGGTCTTAATAATACATCTCGCAGCGCTAGCCGAACATTTAATTCTTCGGCGCTCCTAGCACAGGTATATACATATACAACTAACGTTATAACCGCTACCAGCATAGCAGTCCCACTTGAAAGATGTAAGAAATTTGCTTATATGTGGTTATCAGGCCGGTGATCAGGGATTAGGTGGATGAGCTAAGTAACTCCTAACTTGACCTTCGGTGCATGGTGGCTAACCCAGCCCCAGCAACACGAAATGCAACACTCAACCAAGATGACCTTTCCGATGAAAATCATGATTTACCTGCAATCGCTAGAACTTGCTCTTGTATGTAGTATAGTACAGTACCCTAAATTCGCGATCTTAATAGAATAGTGTAATGCACGCAGTCATACTAAAGAACTTCACATACTAGATCCCAAAGACGTCCAATAATACACACTAGGATAGCTACTATCACATCACCTCCTGTATCCAGATCCCGAGTTTGAGAGAATCGACATTTGCCTTGCATTCAACTGAAAAGATGCGGTTTCCCTTGATCAAATACCACTCACTTACAGTAGTCTCGCTTAACCAAGGTTTAAAGCTACCCTCTCCACGCTCCAAACTTTGGAGGAAGCAAGCGAGTAAGCAAGCAAGATTGTGTTAATATATAAATGGTTCTCCACGCAGTTTTATGAAAGACTTGTCCTCCACACTCGGATCTAGACCTCCTTCCTAATGACCATTTTAAAAAGCAGCAGGGAGATTCTTACTTCCCTTCCGCGGGAAAAGGGACGAGCAAGCGTGGGAACAAGTCCTTCTCATCTAAGTTTTGACGTTTGGCTTTCATTCTCTTACTGACTTCCGTGACTCTGGAAATTGAGCAATGGCAAAATCTCTACTTTAGAGAGAGAGCCTTGTTTAAGGACGCGAGTGCTTGGGCGGTATATGTGTCGCAAAAGATGCTTTTATTCTTTCCGAATATACCCTGGAAAGTGGTGTTTCTGGGTTTGGAGAAATATCCGCTCTCCACCTAGAATTTATCGGGTTGGGCTGGGGACTAGTAATGCTGTCGAGAAAAATTGGATGGTTTATTGATTAATAGGGAAGTATAGGATATAGTGACTTATATCAGGGGTTCTAGGATATGTTCAATAGGTAAGGTGAGTAAGTGGTGTTTAATGGCATTACATACAGGGAAACGAAGTGAGCTTTTTGCGCACTATACACTTAAGATGAGGCAGGGTTGGGGTCAGTTCTCATATCTTCTAATAATCAGCTAAGACCCCATTGGCAGTACGGGTAGTTTCAATATTTAGAACTGGTAAATCTTCACACCCCATTATTATTGTTTATCACTTGCATTCCCTACGTAACTAAGTAACCAAAATCTGTATTCTTAGTATACCACCCCATGAAAATCCACGATTCACCATCCCATCCATCATCCGCCTACCAATAGGAGACGAAGCAAAGAAATGTAGCTCTCAATATATGTGCAAAGTGCCCGTGTAGCAGTCGAAAGTCTCAAAGGCACTTCTTGATCTCGATCTGAATCCAATGCTCACCCAGATGTATGTAAATCCAACGATCGTTGCAAAATCTATAAACACCATCCATCTTTTCAATATAACAAAACAATAACGACCATCGCGTCCATATATCGCGTCCGTATAAATCCTCCCAATGCACACAGTTGCGTGCTTTCTGCATCACTTCACTTGGTGTATCAATCAAGGATGGTCTGGATTGTGATCGATATTTGATGTCGCGACGTGGAGCTAGATTTCAACTTCGGCTACGGGTAAGATGGAGGGTAATTGAGGTGGGGTATCGAGCTCCATGGGGGTGATCTGTTCTTGAAGGTTCTCTTCATACCCGACTTCCATGTGTTCACGGAGTCTGAGGATATTGCGTTCGGTTCGGCTCGTGACTGACGCTTCTTCGACCATATCCTGAATAGCGTCATGGGGGTGGTTCTCTACCGTGTCGTGAGAACTCTGGAGAACACTTTCTATCTCGTGCCCTCGATCACCTCTGATATTCTCAGGGTCTGGCATCGCTGGCGACGGACTGCGAAGATCAACTATAGATTGCTCAACCAAGTTCTTCTCGTTCCGCTCAGCTAACTCCTTATCGGCATACCCCTCCATAAGCTTCTGACAGAAGTCTGGCGAGAAGCGATGTCTGCAAATCGGACAAGTCCCGTTCCCAGCATTGGGCTTCAACCATTCCCTCAAACAAGTCATACCGATCGTGTTACCACAACAAATGACCAACTCCACTGCAACCTCATCGGCCACTTCTCCGGTCTCTACACTCCCTTCTCCAATCTTCTCCTGACAAATTGCACAGTCCTTGCAGTTCTCCTTCAAATCCGCAGGCTTGATTTCCCGATATCCAATCTTCGCCCGCTCGTTGAATCGGAGTCTATCCACGACATGCAACCGATCTGCCATCAGCAAGCCAACAAGAACCTTTGCACCATAGCCCGTACTCTGGATATGCACCGCCTGTTCCCTTGGCGAGAATCCCTCTCCAACACTAGCACCACGGATCTCCTCCATGATACCCCAGTACTTCTCATATTTGTGCTGGAAATAACGGAGGTAATCCATGATGAGATCAACTTGCACTTTCTCATTAATGGGTGCAAATTTTCTCTCCTGATCTTGGGCATCAAGCAGAGAGAGCATGGCGGCGGACCAGCGACGGAGACACTTCCTGACAACGCGGTAGAGGTCGGGACCAAAACGTTGGATAATGGGTTCTTCAGTGGGAGTAAGTTTGCCGTACATGGTAGTTGTATTTTCTTTCATCATCCACAGTTTCGAGGATTCCCGAGCGAAAGGTGAGAAGCCAGGACAAAGTTCTCTGCCCTGGTTATTCTGTGTTCATTAGCATCACGGTAAACTACTATCAATACAAAATACAAAGCAAAGACGAGAGGGAAGAAAGAAAGTTACCTTTGGACTCCAAGTAGGCTGAAATTCCACCGAAATAGGTCTCGGCGTCATATTCAAAGGTTTTGCAGCGATCTGTAGACAGTGTACACCAATACATCTCATTAACCACCACATAGTCGCACGATCCTCTTGAGTAAAAAGTTTCCGAGTGGTTATCCAATGACTATGGAAATCCCAGATATGTTCCGGGGTAAATTTCAGATTGAATTCTTTTTCAATGGTGATAGAAATGCGATCGGCGCTCCAGCCTGTGCATGTTGCAAGAGAGAGAACCGTGGCTGTAATATCCTGAGAATCACAGATTAAGAAATTATGGTTGAAGCGGGCAATCGTTCGGGGTGAGCGTCTGGTTGCTGCCATTGTTGTCATTCTGTAAGCGGAAAAGGAGAGAGTGATGAAGTAATCTGATGAATCGAAAACGAGTATGCCTTCAACAATTGAAGGTAATCGGGGTGGCGGCTCTCCGGTTCTCAGATGAGCGATCTTTCTAAATGTTCTTGGGGTGGCAGTGTAGAAATGAACAAATGATCGTAACGAGTTTGTAACTTCTGTAACGCCTTTCTGCTAAAGAAAGGCAAATATGACACCAAATCTGTTAAAATGGAGTCAGTGGATCATTCAAGGGCGCCAAAAAATGTCATAATAACTTGTGAAGATCTTTTCAAGAAGAAAAGAAAGAGAATTGACCTCAGTCGCGCTAAAGTCACCGGCTCTGGTTCGAAACGGGAAGTTGCGTCTTGAACGGTAATGACGTGTGAAATCGATGAAGCAGAAACTACGAAAAGATTGAAAACGATGACTCTTGCGGGAGCTTGAAAAACAGTGATGGAATGAAGAAACACTTTACTCAAGAAAGCTCTTCTGACTTTATCACCTAAATACAACACACACACTTGTGTTACTTGGAGAGGAGAAGCAAGAAAAACAACTAACTCTGGAAAGAAGGAACAGAATGACTCTAAGAAATACGCAGGGAGCAACTCAACCTTTCGCCTGAACCTAAGAGTCGAAGACTCGAGGACCTTGATGTGTAGTATTGTATGAATAAAAAAGTAATGGGACCAATATGAGGATCTAAAGAAGGGGTTTGTTATTGAAGATTCGAATTGGCTGCGGTGATGCTTGATGCTAACAAGGCGCCCGTGGATAATAGAGGTGCTTTGTCTTGTTATATAAAGTATCAGTGGTAGAGAATACCAGCACTTGCTGGGAATCACGAGGAGGCGAAGTGTGATGATGATCTTAGGATACTAAGTAGAGATGAATGGAAAGGTACACACCGGTTTCGGTGGGTCGCGGAAGTGAATCTGGCTGTGTGATTCCCATCAATAAAGTCGTTAATCATTAAAAGCCGCGCAGCTTTCCGGACTTTGAGTAGCTACCCTTGGCTACGGCATTAAGTCTTATGTGGTGCTATCTCAGTAAAAGTCAGAGGCGTTTTAGGAAAAAGCTGTGCGCTAGATCTGTAGTAACGTCGCGGATCGATCTGGATGTTGGTGTTTGGTGAAAAGGAAATATGTCTAGTATGACTGTGGTCTTGAACGACTACTCATCGGCTACTCTGCCGGGGCTTAGATGTTGCTTCTGATTGTGATCGATTGTATGAATGCTGACAATAGGAATAACAGTTTGACCGTATGACTGGAGGAGCCTGTGTCAATAATACTAAGAAGAAGGATATCCAAGATCTGAAAGATTGTCTTCGAAATTTACCTGTGGGCGAGTATCCCTTCTCTATACTTGCAAACCAGGACCACGGAAGGGGTTTCTTAGAGAATGTCAGCAAGTCCTTATTTGTATATGCTATTGTTGCAAACGAAACTTTGCAGTGGACACGGCCTAGAAATATGATAGTATTTTCTGTTTATGAGACTCAGAAATGACTGGTACACAAAATATTTCAGGTACAGGAGGAATGGTCTTTGAACACATTATTAGATAGGGTGAATTTAGCATTTTGAAAGCCTAGCATAAGCAAAGGAGAGTGAAGTTCTCATATCTGACAGATAACTAAGACTGCCAAGAAAGATATATAGACAATAGGTAGAAAATGCCCACCTGATTGCAAAATGTACTATGAGAGTGAAGCAGAAGGGGAAAGGGCAATGCATTGGCATACCTTATTGCCGGTAGGCTCTGGCGTTTGATGAAATTGGGCCCCCGAGCGGTGAATTATGCAAAAACAGTTGTATTTCTGACAGATCTTTTGGCACCAGTGCTACCAAGGTAAGACTTGACAATTAGACTCATATGTTGGGCCTGAGAGAGGTGAAACCAAAGTTAGCTGAGACTGAGCTAGAGAGAAGTCACAGAACGAGCAGGGTGGATCCTTAAATGGGATTGCTCATGACTCACCTCCAGTACCTTGATATGCGAATTTGAACGAAAAACTTTGAGCGGTTCATAATTTGGTTGCGAGTTGAAGGAAGGAACTTGGTGCGGTATTGAAGGTGAGGATGAGGATATAAGGGCGCAGTAACCGTCGTACACGTGATTTGGGTATGTAGTCAAAAGTACCTACCTAGGTATCGTGGTAAGTTCAGGATTCCAATTGAGTTCAAAAGAGTGGTGCAAGATAATTCTAAGAATCAATAAAAGAATACCAGTATCACTTGTTCCCGCATAGAAGCTGCATTGTAAAGGGAGCTGATAGCTTAATCACTCCTCGCGAAGCTCGGAAGTGGGCGCAGAAGGTGAGGCAAAACTAGACCTAGTTCACAATAAATCCGAAAACACATAGTGCCAAAAACCATCACCATTGTTCACCTAGAACAAGATAGGTAAGTATATTGACATCACTAAAATAAGAATCGGCAAAGCGCCTAGGAAAGAACGATGAGAAGTTGAAGTTGAAGTTAAAGTTAATACTGTCCCTGGCACGAGATGTCATTCTAAACCCGAGAAAAAAACACGCCGAGTAGGCATTGAGTCGTGAATCTACGTCTTTGGTATTTGCCATTAATTCCTCATGTTTTCCCACCCTCTAAACTGGTAATTCAATGGCTGCAATTAAAATTAAAGCCACAATGGCTGACTACTTAGACCACTCCTTGTAACTCTTCTGGCGTTGTCGAGAGTTCCAGCCCAACTTGCCACTAATACTATTAATCCAATCCTCAGATCGTCTCCCTTGCTGCATGACATTCGCAAAGGGATATCTGCTCGCGCTGATAGTAACATAATCCCCTGGTCTCAATTCAACTCTTTCTCGGCCATCAAAACTAGCCCAACTACTCGCTCTAGCATCGTACGGAACCCCAACTCGAAGAACGATTGTGTCAGGCAGAATGATGGGTCGGAAGGATAGCGTATGCGCACAAACAGCGGTCACTAGAATGACAGGATTCTCGGGGTGACAAAGAGAACCTCCTGCTGCCAAGTTGTATGCTGTTGACCCAGTTGGTGTTGCTACGCATACGCCGTCAGCTTGTATCGATGTAAAATGTTCGTCGTCGCCGAATATCTCGGTGGAAGACATTGCTATTGAACGATTAGCATTGGATTTGACATTGATAGGATGTGCGTTACTTGGATTTGGTCCACGATCAACCACAATATCATTTAAAATTTCGAATGTACCATCCGGATGATGGGTTCTGTCATCTCCTTTCTCTTCTCCGACCAGTTCTTCTACAAGATCTCGGCTCCTGTCGATATCTTCGTCTCGCGGCTCCGAGTCCTGGGGCTCTCCGTCAGATATTCTTCTACGCTGATTTCGGCTTCTCATGACAGTTCCCTCAAAACGTAACCGTAAACTGATGGTAACACCATCTTTGAAAGCTGATGTTAATGTATTTCGGAAGTCATCAAAATCGAATTTGGTCAGGAAACCCAAACTTCCAAGCGCAAAACTCAAGACTGGCGGGACTATTCGCTGAAATAGCCAACTTGCGTATAGAACTGTGCCGTCACCACCCAGAGTGACTACAAAGTCGAATGTATGTGGCCTTGTTCTACACATTTCATTGGTCCAGTACCGTAACCTCCTGTCCAGCCTTTTCTCTTCCTGGCTGATTTCTTTTTTGGAGTATTCGTCATCAATTTCTGCCAGGAGACTCGCAGCATTGAATTTCTTGTTGTCTTTCAAGGTGTTTTCCACGTAAACGGTGTATCTGACTTGTCGATCTGGACTCAATAGCCACTTGACAATTTCTCTGGTATTCTGGATGAGACCCTCATCGTACACTTTGGTCAGTAGAAAGACCGTTTTCACCCTGAGCTTCAACCTGATGCTTCCTAAGCGCTTGCTTAGCTCTCGCACACCCCACGCCATATCCGAGAGCTGCTTCTTGGTGAGCAGGCGGCTGTGGACAGCATTTGCATCATTTACAGGGTCAATGTGCAATTCTTTGCCGTTGATCGCCTTTTGCTTGATGTGTTTGGATGCAACACGGTCTTTCCACGATTGTTCGTCTTCTTGACCTGATGTAGTATCTTCAGATTTATCAGGACTGTCCAGGTCCTTGGATGCTACCAAAACATCCTCACCTGATTTGTCAACGCATTCTCCGTTGGCACTGCTGGCTAACGATTCGGCAATGCCTTGCAAACCTTTGTTATACAACCCCGATCCCAATTTCCGCTGGCTCTCTAACAGGGAATGGACAAAGCAATCGGTTTTCCGATAAGGAATTATATTTTCGGAGGACACTAGAGACGATTTCCGACGATGAGCATTTTGAGGATCGAAGACGACCTATGAAGGGAATCAGAGTGATATTCGGGTAATTGCTTGCATGGGAAGACTTACTTCGAGCGCGTGTTGGTATTCATTGTCGCTGGCACTGGAATGTCCCTCCATTGGATGTCAGTAGTCTAATCCCGGTTGGACTATTGGTATGGCATGGTATGGGTGATGAGGGGGAAAGAGGGAATAGGGGAAGAGGTGGTAGGAGGGGGCAGAGGGGCTAGAGGAGCCGATGAAGGAGGCGAACTGACATCGTCGTGGGGACTGAGTGGCCTGGCTCCATCTAGTTGGTCTTGGACAGACAGAGAAATGGTGGGAGGTGGAGGAGCAGCCGAAGACATGTCGATGGTGATGGTGATGGAGATTGGGAGGAGCGGAAGCTGCTGAGAGCCTGGTGAGGTTTGGAGGGTTGAAGGAGACTACAAAGGGCGGCATGGTATGGTATGATATGGTTCGCGATGGGATGGTATTCAGAAGCTCCGAGCTAACGCCGTTGCCATTCCAACGCCCCTCGCGCCCTACACAGCACAACACCTCAATCCTCTACGACTCTCGCAAAGCATAATGCATAAAGGAACCATCGCCGCAAGGATCGTCAAACGCGAAGATGGCAGGAGCAACTCAATTGAAGCCATCCAGACAGTTAGTTGCTCTACTCAAGTTCTTGCGGCGTAGAACAACGATCACCTCGACCTCCGGGTTATACAGATGTACGAAAGCTACCCCGCCAAAGCCTTGGTATGTATACCTTATCGATAAGCAGACCAGCCAAGACGCGACGCCATCTCGGGTGCTCGTCTCGTGCACTGCGAGAAAGCAGACCAACCGCTGAGATCCAACCCTCATCTGGCCCTCAAACGCCTCCCTGTATCCTTACGACAAGAGTCTATTCATTCTCTCGCGACCGGGAAACTCAAGGCATATGTATCAATATATCGAAGGACGCCCGAAATGGAAATCAATGGAACAGCGAGACAGCGAAGCGGCGTGACGAAGCAAGGAGCCCTTCATTCGGATTGACCTAGGATTGATTTTCAAGCAGCACGCATCGCGTATCAATGTCATCTCACCAAGCGATATGACTGCAGCCGATGGTGTTGGGAAAATTTCAGGGCAAGACATATAGGACAAGTCGCCATTCCAAAGCACGAGAACCTGGAGCTGCAAACGGGAAGCAGGAGGAATCGGGTCAGCGTGATGTTGCAGTTGTCGTGCCCACTCCCTACCCACCACGACTTGACACCTTCAACCACTTTCCAAGGCTGCGATGCGATGCGACGCGATGTCCGCTTCACGAATCGCCAGATTGCATGGGCGCGCGAAGGGCTGTCGCTAGCACTTTCCATCCATTTCCATAGATAGCAAGCCGCGACCCATGAGAATAATGCAGGTTGCGATTCGCCCCGCGCAATAACAATCATAATAAGGTGGATGAGGGGAGCGGAGCGGGTGGCAGGGGATGAGGATGGATGGGGATGGGGACGGTGATGGGATCTTCAACATGTTGCAGGTTGCCTTTTTTGCTTCTGCTTCTGCTCCTCCACCCGCGCGTTGTCATTATTATTATCGCTCAATAATAGTGGATGTGTCGAAAACTCTGCCGCCCGCTCGCATCTACCTGTGTTTCTGCACAAGCTGACGGATGGCGAGAAACAGAGCTCACTTTCGACATGATGCCTGCCTGGCCAGAGACACAGCATTACTTGCCGGCCCCTGGAAGCAACACGACATACAAATCGTGGTCGAGGTTCAGCGTGCTACTCCATTATTATTGTTCCAGTTCAGTAGTCACCAACCACTCATCACTACTAACTCCTGGGAGCTCACTATAGGATGCTTCGACATCTGCAAGATCCAAAATCTAACCCACCCCAGCAAATTTTCCCACCCACTCAACCGCCTGTCGAATGCTTCTGCGATGGAGGGTTGGCTGACTCGCTTTAAACGGTTGCAACCACGGTAGGATGCCATATTGCCAGCAACTACAGCGTGCCTGGTCATATGCCTCTGCCTGCCGTGCCCATACTTCACGGACACACCTTCCACGATTGCTGATGTCTTACGTATTTTGCTGTGGCTGAGCTCGACTTTCTTTGAATTGATGTAGAGGTAGGAGTGCTGTACCGGTTGTTGCAGCGTTATCTGGCCATCTACTCCGTAAAACGCGATGTCGGACAGGCACTTGAACAAGACACCAAAATATGCCCTGACCAAGTAATTCACATCATCGTACGGAGTACAGTGTTAGATTTAAATGTCCAGTATCCAAGTCCTCTGCAGGCGAGAGACCAAGCCACAAAGTCATGATGGAAAACGCAAAAACTGGACTGAACAGCGGTAACCAGGCCCTTTTAGTACGAAGTACGGCCTGCGTTTTCCCAGCCTTGAAAAACTCAGCACCATCTCCGAAGGGGGCCGGACGCTGCGCTGAAATAAAGGGAAAAAATGCACACTTGTGAAAACCCCTCACACCGACAGAGCTGAAAACACTAGCCGTGACCTCAGGAGTGGGCGTGGTTTGTGGGGACGGCGGTAAAAGTGAATCGGCATCGATGCGGTCGAGGCTTGCGAAAGGCAAAAGACGATGCCATGGCGGACAACAGGATCCTCGTAATACCGCGTTCTTGCCCCATAATCTGCGATGTGTGGAGTGCTTTGCTGCGGACATTCGTGTGTCCCAAGAAGGGAACAAAACACCTCACGTCGTTTAAAGCTTTGGGGGATGGGGATCTACAAGTCATACGCCCTGCCGAGTCTTCTCATCTCCCTGTTCAAGAGACAACACAATCTCTCTCTCTCTCTCTGTGTGCAAGCGGCGGTCACACTCTAACCTCACTATGATAAGACCACTTTGAGGTATAATATATGTTCAAAAGTCAGGGAAGTTAGAAAACAAACTTCTCTGACCAACCAGTCAGTCAATAATGAGTTCCAGTTGAAGCCCAAAGCAGCCCACTGTATTAGGTCTTTCAAGGCACCTAAATTTCTTAACTGCGCCGGCTCTTTGCATCATCTAAGCAGGTACACTTGCAAGCAACACAAGCTGGCTTGTGCGAATCAGCTTTCCGAACGAGCATCGTCGGCACCTTCAACCTTGGAAGTGAGATCGGCGAGCCCTGAGCTAAGGATGGTGAGGAACTCAAACCACCGCTTCCTGCCTCTGCACGATACAGAGGAAAGCTTGCGTGTTCCACGGCCGGTACTCTCCACCACAACCCTGACGCCCTGCTCTGCCCAATCAGATATCGATGCAAGTGACGGCGTGCTATTTTAATGGGACTGTGATACCGACCGCTCTTGCTTCTATCCAACAATCTTCAGGGCATTGTTTCCCAAGCGGCATCTCCTGAGAGCGACTGAGGAGTGGAGGCCGTTGTTATTACGAAGTACCGTCCCAGGCGAAATAATCGTAACTTTTCCAGGGGCTTTTACCCTGTTGCCAACCTTAGCCACCCTAGGAAAGTCACAACTATTTCGCCTGGGGCGAAGCACTGAAGTACGAAGTAGTAGAAGTAAACAGAAGGTTGCAATTGCAAGCTGCAACGCGGCGTACCCCAGGCAGCATGGGTTTGTTCGTGGTTACTATAGTGAGCGGTTGGCGGACGAGGCAGGATGCGGTGCCAAAGTATTTTGCACCCGAGACTTGGACCGAAGATTTTATTACGAAGTACTTGTATACACACACACAGGACCGAAACTGCCACGCCTCTATGACCAACTTCATGGATCCAGGATTTGAAAATATGAATGAGCTGATTCCGATCACAAATGCAGATCGTGTAAATGACTTGTCATCTCGCTGAATTCGGCACGACCAACGTGTGTCAAGCGTAGCGATTTGAGCCATGTGGAGTGGTGGAAAAGGCAACGAAAGACCTAAGTTTAATGGTGTTACGAAAGTATTGTCGAAGTTTCGATACTCGTGGGGTTTTAATTGCGTCGTGTGCCACGTTCAGCCAGTTTGCGCTAAATCCAAGTCTCGGATCCAAAGTAAAGCCTGCCTGCTTTTGATACAGCTGGGTTTTCCTGTTGGCGAGATCGTGAGATGAAAGCGTGCTTCTCTGCTCATTTTGCAAGCAGGCGTTTCACGACGCTACTCGTTACAGCTCCACAGCAGCGCCGTCATCACCCAGGGATTGATTACGAAGGACAAATCAAGATGAGATCAGCAGCACAAATCCCGAAAGCGATTAGAAACGGTATCACGGTGGTAGCTTTGTGTTGACACCTCGCGAGCTCCCATTAACCTCATCTGCAGCAGGATTACGGAGTAGGGCCCGGGGACTCTGCAGCGTTGACGGACTGATAACCGAATGCACCGATAAGGATACTTCCAGGTTCGTAGTATCATTTTAAGAGTTTCAAGATTTTCTGCCGGCAAGAAACCGAAATCTTACGCCGCGGACAACCAGAAGGCGCCACACTACTGCCACTGGACACTCAATCCTAATGGCTTAACAACAATTTAGCTTACCAGCTTCTACTTCGTACCAGACCATGGGAGAAAGCGGTCCTTGCGTTGGAGCCGTGCCGTCTACCATGCACATCATCTATGATCTCTTTAACCCAACACCAGAAACCACTATTTTGAGATCACGAGAGCTGGCATCACGAATTACGCCGGTAGGAAACCATTCGGGTTCTCCCAAGGTGGTCTGGACTTGGACATTGGTATGCTCGAGAACATATAGTATGAGGCGGTCACACCGACCTGATAGCAACTACCCTTTAGGCCCTGGTACAGAATCATCGCACCACACGGTCACCTGCATTCGTTTCTTCTTCTCAGTTTGTATGGAGACCCCTTATAGAAGTATCTTGTTCGACCATTCAGGCTGAAGACATCTTTCCAGGAAGAAGGTTGGAGTCTGTGCAACCTCGTGGACCCGCTTGAGGATGAAAACGAACTTCCAGAACACGACGTCTACCCTGCAACGTGTGGGATGTTGGAGGTGGGCACCGTGGGGTGTGATGTGGCACAAAATATTGTACAAAAGTTGCTTTGCTCAAGCAGGCACGCTTATCCCAATTTAGTACTACTTCGCGGCCACGAGGCTGATTAGTCTTCCGGAAGCTTTGCAGACTGACACCTGAAGACCCCCGCATGGCAACGATCAGACGTTTTCGTAAGGAGAAAACGTTCAAATCTCATCAACCCTTGCACTGCCCTGTGAGGTTGTGAGACCCAGCTCTCGGATATTATGCGAGAACTCATGAGCATGATTGGCTCTAGATGACGGCTCTCATGTGCTAGACCGGACAACAGGGAACACTTCGTCATCTGGATTCTGGAAACGAGCGCATAAATCGACCCTACAGAAAAGGGTAATGGGATCGACGACTACCTGAGTCCCTTTAAGCGAAGGACCAGGACAGGAAGTTCGACGCCTCTACTTCTAAAACGATGTGGTCAGCAGCCTGCGCGGCCTTTAGTCAAACCTGTTCCCATCTACTGGTACTTTTGCAATACCTGGTTGGCCACTGTCGGACACTTTATGCCCAAAGATTCCGGCTTTAACGTGCTTCAATATCTCTCCATCTTGGTGACATGAGCATGGAGAACCACTGAGAATTTCCCAACTTTCGCCAACTCCGTTCCGCCAGCAAATCGTCCCTCTTTGTCTCAAACGACACCCATGTCCAGATTGTTTCCAAGGGACTGGAGATATACAGGGATAGTGAGAGTGTGGGGTGAAGCTGCCGCGATGGATGAGCCGGTGAAAGCTTCCAGATCAGATGGTTTGATCCAATTATTGAATTTGCCACTCCACTGATAACCAGGGGTGGAAGGAACATCGTTTCGACGTTTGAAGCAAAAGGTACGCCCATGCTCCGCACAATCAAGACTTCTCGTTATTTGTCTTTACTTCATACAAACACAAGGGCTTTGGAGTTCCTACCATAGGGAATCTACATCGAGGGTTCGCGGATTCGATACACCATAAGAAACATGTTCGTTCATTGTTCTCTCCTTGTCTTTTCTCTGGCACCATTCTCTTCTTGCCGTATTTGAGTAGTGGAAGTGCACTACAGTATGACTCGACTTGTGTCCGAATTTGAGCAGAGTAGCGGAGCGGAAGCACCCTTGGCCTCTGTTCGTTTCTCGTTTGGTTCCGATGTTGATATCGAAGTGTGCCAATGCCATGCGCTGCAGCAGGGATTTGGCCAAGCCTGGCTGCAGGGCACGGAGTGCCTCCGTGATAAACCTGGCCTGGGTGGTGGGGAGCAGTAGACCCTTGTCTAGCTACCGTCCATGCGCTCCATTTTGGGACCACGCCTCCGACGATGAAGCTTAGTCCAAGATGACAAGGGCTGTGTGTCCCAGGATCATATGGTCCGGGCTCTAAACAAACGCCTCAGGGCAGTTTCCATCTGCCTCCTCCCATCAACCCAGACCCTCACAAGGATCTGTGTATAAAATACGCCACAGTACGGAGTATAGACACAGTACAGTACAGTACCAGCAGGGCCAAACCTTCTCTGGCGGCAGCAAGCCAAGCTAAATGCGTTACGCTTACGGCACGGTCGTATGCTGGATTCTGTGGCTGGTCTGGCTCCAATTCGCAAGGTATAGTTGACCTGGCGGACAGTACTTGTACTTCTACTTGCACCATGTAAACTCCTACACACTTCATTTGGATAGGTGACATTGCCGATTTCTCTATCGAAAGCTGCGGCCTCTTGGTCAGAGTCGTGATAGATTGCCGCCGAGCACAAGGCCAAAAGGCCTGATTTGGTCCATCTTCCACAAATAACGGCAATTTCGACGGCTTCATTATTGGTAGTGCGACAGCGAAACCTCCGTACTCGTACCTCCCTTGCATTGCATTTGCACCTCTTGTCTCTGACCGTGAATAATTCATCACCGAAGCATGAATTGCGTTGAGACCCAGCTTTAATTTCTAGGCTTGTTCTGGCTCGCTGGTCAGCTTTCACTTCGTACGGTGCATTTGTGACAGACCAACATGAGGCTGTTGTCCTGGGGCCCACTCCACTCCTTTACGAACGACATCCTATCACCATTAACCGCCAATAAAATGCTACACCTCGTGTGGATATTGCCTTTGGAGATGACGGTGAACTTGTTCCAAGAACTTATCAGTGCGGGAATATCCACTACAACAATCCCCCCCAAGATTTTCCCGCTTATCAGAATCCAATTATACGTTAATAAAGGATCTTAGATGCGCTGAGTCCTTTTGTTGTGTGGATGGAAGTCAAGGGATCACCGAGTCGTGGGTTCCTTTTGTGGGTGTACCGTAATAGTTGCTGCATCCCAGAAGGTACAGGCGTCATGTTGCGGTGGCACAAGCAGACCGGCAGCAAAAAGATGGGTTTCCTCGTCGTCTGAGACTCATTATTGTCCCGCAAGCGAGACTCCTTGATGATCCGTGATCCACACGGGCAGGCCTGGATGGAGACTTTGAGACTGGATGCCAATCAATAACCTGGCGCTTACGGAGCCGTACGGGGGCACTCGAAAACCTTCAAACCCCTTGAACTGGGACGGACGGTGATGGTGGGAATGCGATGCGGGAATGCGGTCGGGAATTCTGCCAGCTTAGGAGAACAGGGGCTGATCCGGATTCACGACCGACCAGACCGACCACGATCACAACCACAACCAAGGTCATAAACTGGATGCCGTCTGCTGTGATGTGCATCAAATGAAGCCAGATGAAGGGCTAGCGGGCTGTTTACGTCTACAAACACAGCAGCAAGCCTCTTTGGCACGCTCTACATATCTATGAACTCCTCGCCTAACCTCGCTATCTTTTTCCTTTCCATTTTTCCAGCCCCTGATTGGCCCCGGCTAACGAGGGGGTCATGGACTACGGAAAGTAGCTCCCAAGTCTCAAGCCTCAAGTAAGGTCAGATCGTCGGACGATAACCACACGCCAGCGCCTTTATGATACACCCCCGTTTCCTGTTTTGTCTATTCGTGCGATGCAGTGCAAGTTCAGTTCTTCGTTTTCTCCACTCGGCTGCACTCCGCTACCCACACCCTCGCCCTGTTTACCTTTGAACGAACCCTCACTGACTGATTCATATGGAAACAGGTCTCAAAGGCAGAATAATCTGACCGCTTTGCTAGTGGGGCGCCTTCATGTGCAGGGTAAAAGTAGAAGTTACCCAACTGTACCACGCAACATGCTACTGTAGTGGCTTTGCTATGTGTACAATAAACCATCAAGCGCCTCCAGCTTGTTTACAGCCCTAGGTATTCTTTTCCCTTCTCAACGAGCGCGATGTGCAAGCCAAATCACTCACCTGAATACTTCGTCCCAGGCGAAATGGTTGTAGCCTTCTTAGGGGTTTTTACCCTGTTACTACGAGTGACTCCAGCCAGGAAAGATTTCGGGACGGCGAAGTATAACGCCAGCGCCAATCCAAACCTAGCTTTCGCACTAGTACTGTGCTCCTTCCCTATGCTCCCTACACCTCTCGCTCCACTTTTATCACTCCTCACTCCACACTTACTTACTCACACGCCCACACACCGCATTGTGCGCCTTCATACGTATCCAGCCGCGGGATGCCATTTTTGAGGCCTGTCGGAGCCGCTTGGCCTCGAACTGTGCATGTTGCAGCTGCTTGCAGGCTAAGACTCCACCATGTTTTTGACTTCGACAGCCAGCATGCCCGCTCCTCCCCAGAAGAAAAGCTCAGACCGGGCCAAATCAGACATACCCACGCCTAACAATCCTGGCTCGTCCGTTGGATGATCCATCAACAGCCAGATGACACAGACGACATACCGGAAGTTAAATAAGTCATTTACTAGGTACCGTTCATATTTGTCCTCTCGGTTGTCGATGTCTAGGAGTCTAGCTTTGACATGGTGAAGATCTCCTTCTATCCCTTCTCTCAGATCCCCACTTCCAGTTTTTCTCCTGCCATGTTCTATAACTAGAACTATATCTATGCCTTCGCTTCCCTTTTTCTACCTGACTTACAACTTATTCGTCCATCTAAACCTACACATACTATCCTCACACTCATAACAACATGAACACCATGACGATGAACTCGGGTGATTGGGGGAGGAATGCTGTGGAGTATTCCACCGTTGAATCATTATTGGAGGACATGTCGAAGCAAATGGCTTTATCAAATTTAACTCGCTTCTCGAGAAACTCCAATGCACCATATACAGGAAGAGCAAGCTGCGGATCAATGCGCGTGGTCAAGCCGAACAGTGCCAACAACAGTCCACGGGGTTCTATGGGAATGGGGAGACGTAGGACAGTTATGGCTGATAGTACATATCGACGAATGGCGCCGGTGGCCGATGAACAAATTGTCCCCTCGATGTCGACTGGATACATTTCCAATGATGGACTCCAAGTACCTCCACGCTCCAGCAGACCCGTCAGTTGGCACCCATCATCACAGCAATTCCCACAGCAATCTCAGCCATATTATCAAACCCCGACATATGAGTTCAACAACCAACAATTCAGCTACCTACCTCCAACTCCTGCTGTCTATTCCGGATACACATCACCTGTATCAAACTTTTCTCCAGCCTCTATCCCATATACTGGCTACGAACAACAATACTTTCCAGACTTGCAACAACATTATCTTGCGAGCCAACCTTCGTATTTGATGGAGCAACAAATTCAATACAGTCCATCATCCGTAGTTGATCTAGACTCAATCCAATACCCTCAATGCGAATGGAATGGCTTTGTGGCCAACAGCTTTGAGAGCTCCACTGCACCACCCACACCTGACAATTTCCTTCCCACTCAACATCCTGAGCCGTCATTCCCTTCAGAAGAATCGATACCTTACCAGTCGCTTGACGACGATGAGTCAGGAGATGATCTTGTTGGACTCGGATTATATGATACTCCTGAAGCTGCCAAGTCGCCAGAACCAGACCCACAACTCGATAATTACAGAATGATGAACCAGCTACTAGAATTCAACTATCGACGCCCTGAGCCCGTGGGAAAGGGTCTGAAGCTCGAGGAAGGATGGACTCCTCCAAGTGATGATGAGAAGGATGACGACGAGGCTGATGGAGAGGGCGAAGATGAGGAGGAGGAGGAGGAGAAGCAGCCCGAGCCTGTCGAAACTAAACCAATGCCTCAAGGCAATTGGGTTTAGACATCTTGACTCTTCCCGACGAAAGAAGTCTTGTCTTGATTACAACTATTGGCTTCGATCTTTCTTGTTTATTATTACCTTTTGGTTCTTTTTTGGGGCATAGCATAGCGGGATGAATGGTATCGGTGCCTCGGTTTTCAAGGGATACCCGGCTTGGCTTTTGGGATGGGATTTTGGTGTTCTTTGGGAGAAAATGGACTGCCTCAGGGCTTTTACACAAATGCCATGGGAATGGCATCAAATAGACATAAAAGAAGACAAATCTGTAGGACTAGATGCAGACTCACTTCTGGCGAAATACCTCAACAATAAAAAAACACTCAAAATAACTTCTCATCCATCATAAACAACTGCCGAGACTGTCTTTCATGTGATAATTCTTGAAAAGACAGTTTTTCCTACTTTTTTTCTTCTCGTTCTACCTTTTTCTTCATTTATTTGAGACAGGGCAAAAAGGCCAATTTCGAGTTTCCCTTTGCATTCCATTCCGATGGAGAAGATCTCTCCCAATGGAATCATGTGCGGCGGAAGCCGTTATGGGTACCTACCCGGCGGGGTTGTGACTGGTATGGGGCCTCGGAAAAGGCTAAAAATACAATCCTACTAAGAAGGGGCAGAAAAATGGAAAATCTTGCCTTTTTAGGCTTAGACTTATTTTGGGATATGTACCCGACTAGCGAGCCCTGGGCCGCGTGGGTGGCACGACTGGGTCGGGAATTTTTATTTTTGAGGCTTGGCGGGTGGGTTTTCGTGGGGAATTGGGATTTGGGGGTTGGGGTTGGGGTTTGGGGTCTGAGGTTCCTCTTGTTTTCTTGACTTTTTTTGACTTTGACTTTGATTGTGACTGTGACGCAGTTGAGTACGGAGTACGGAGTACATTACGGTACTGAACTGGGTACAATAGCTCGGATGTGTTCTGAGCGGACCTGCGAAGGATTCTATTCTCTGATTGCTTGCATTGCCGGTACTTGGTACCCTCTTGCTTGGTACACGATACGTGGAGACGCCCGACGAAATTAGGGTCAACAGCAAGGACCGAGTGAACCAGGAACCGAGGGGAAGGGAAACAGAAAGGGGAAGGGAAGGCGATAGGAAGGGAAGGGTGAAGGATGGTTCAATATGTGATTACGCCATGGCGGCATCAATCTGAGTTGCTCGCTGTGAGGGAAGCGCTGTATGGGGAGCATAGGGAGGTGATGGGCGAGGGCGTTGAGCGGGTGGGGGTTTGGAGTAGGTTTTTTTTCTTCTCCTTTGCTTGTTTTTGTTGTCTGATGGTCTCGTGTGTGACGGGGTTGGGCTGTGTTGAGATCGACATTGGTTGTGAGTTGGATTGGGCTCTTTCATGGCATGGCATGGTGTTTCTACCGGTATGGGAGATGCAGACTTGAGGAGCATCACGGCAATTGCTAGGGGAACAACTACTAACTTTTCATCCAGTGCAAAGAGGAAATTGCCCTCACTTGGTGGAGAGTACGGCTCTTCTCGCGGCGGCGGTCCTGAATGATGAGAGGGGTGGAAACTCAAGTTATTGTGTAAGAGCCGCTTATGGAGGCGCCTTTTGCCGGTAAGTAACTTTCATTCTCTTCTGCCTTTGCTTCCTACACTTATCAAGGTGCCGATTGTGTGTTTTGGTTTGAGGCAACGATACCGGCAATGTGGTGCTTGGGAGATTGCTTTTGAGAGCTGAAGTATATTGTGGGATCTCGATCTTCAAGCATGGATATTTCGTCATCTTGTCTCCGCCAGCCGGCTTGCCTTCCGCAAATAATTCCGTTGGATGCCCTGGATCCGTGTTGAGTAAGGGTTATATTGCGGACTTTCATCAACTCCGAATTTACACAATTTTCCTGGATCTCCTGGATTCAATGGTTACCTTGCTTTCGTGCCCATGGACTCCAACTGGAAAGTTACTTCGATGTAACAAGAGATATGGATTGCAACTCGCAAATAGAATTTCGTCGCATTCGTCCATGTTTCAAGTGAAATGGAACGGAGTGGAGCGAGGATTTGCAACTTAAAAGTGGTCTGGATATACACTTTAGCAAACGGAGGAGAGGCTTGCGCTGTCACAGTCCACATTCTATGTTTCTTGTTACTTTCTTCCATGTCATGGCTCATGTATTCGCTCATGCAAGATTTTCCACTCATGCTGAATTCCAGCTGTTTCACACTTGTTTTTCTGCGTACTGCACCCAGGTTGTTGGGTCAGGCTTGACGGCTCGGAGTTTGGCAACATGAAACGCAATCCTCATCTCTTCTTTACCTTCCATAACATCCTGCATTGTCCAAGAAGTATCTCCACAGCTATCTCGCAAGCCATAAGGAAGACGGAATGGCCAAACACCCGAGTCATCCTATCCCCATGGAGGGTTATCCCGCGAATTCAGATTCGCACTATTGACTCTCAAGCCCCCCTTCCAATAGAGCTCTACGTATCGTTCGTTCCATGCAATTTTTCCAACTCCAAATGTTTCGACCTGGATGTGTCAACTGACAACCTTGAAAATAGGTTCGTCACGGGCCTCCTTGATGGGCATCAGGTAAAACAGAAAAAGATGAGCATGTACTCCATTGCGAAATCTATAGGTCTTCCCGCTACATACGTGGAACTTCGACATCAAGCTACGCATGAGGAGCTCCCATCCCTCTCGAAACTGAGGACCGCAACCCAGAAGGCGTTGATGTGGATATGGGAGTACTATTGGGTTAATTTGACTGCCAATGACGATGGGCGGGAAGAAGCAGGAGGGGTCACTGAGTGCAGGGAATTTGTGAAAAGGGTGGTTGGGGAGGAGAACGATGAGAGGAGGAGAGAGTTGCAGAGCCACTTGTCGAATTGGGAGGAGGATGAATTGCTCATGGCGATCACCGAAGTTCAATGGACCGAGAAGGATTCAAAGATCTTATTGAGATGCTTGGAGTTGCATCGTAACATCTCCAATCGGGGTGCTACTTCTTCAGGAACTACCGGACACGGTATTGAAGTTGGAAATCTCGACAAACTCAGACAGGAGATGGCTAGCATGGAGCAGTGCCTCGAGGATAATGAGGATGAATCTAGGGCTAAAAATTGCGTAGAAGAGAAAGCCGTTTCCTTGGAAGAAGGAAATGGATGGACGATGTGGGAGGGCCCTTGGGTACCAAAACCTATAGGGTTGGTCTGAAAGAGACTTCTTAAGTCCACCATGACTAGATTCCTCCTTGATCATTCCGAGGTAACTCTTTACGTTGTTAGAAGAGTACCATGCAACTAACCTTGAACTTCCATGACGATTTCAAAGCCTCCATGACGATGTTACTTCTTAATTGTCTGCAAGAGACAAACAATCACATGAGCCCCGGGCATCATCGAACGCATAGCAGAAAAACCCATAAGGCACTAGACTAACATCCAGTTGGTTCCGTTTTTCGAAAATCTGCATTCCAAGCTTACCTAACGCGAGAATAGATTAGTTGGAGTTGAGTCCTTGAGAGCTACAAATCGAAGTTCTTGAATGAAAACCTTTCGACTTATTGGTATCTAACTAGCCACTGCGAGTCTAAAATCTCCTCTGCCACCGCCATCGTATATTATTGTTACAGGTTCTAATAAGCTGGTGCATGCGCATCACCATTACCTCAATTGATCCCAATAACCAGCGTGTTCCCGAAATCCGTTCATCGAAAACCTTACCCCTCGATTCAATGAAGGCACGTTTTATACCCCGCCAACAGCAGCACCATCCTTGGCGACTCCCTCCTCTCTAGCCCTCTTTTCCAACTCTGCCACGAAATCCGCAGCCAATTTATCATAACTCCCTTGCAAAGTCGTCCTGATAAAACCCATCAACATCCGATTCGCACTAACCACGCCTTTTAATCCCAAAATCAGCTTCCCCCCCTCCTCCTTGACGGTCCACGTCGTAACCGTCCCAACGCCCATAGGCGCATGCGTCAACGTAATCATGCCATCGTTGCGCAGTTGCATACTCGTATCGTAAACAATCTCCCCGGGTATGATCCTCTTCGCCCATCCTCCACGCCACGAGCCCCCTTCCTGCTCCTCCGGTCCGGTGCCCTCCACGACTTTGTAAATTGGCAGCGCCTCGATTTCGGCGGCGGTGAAATCCTTGTGCTCGGCGGGGACGGTGGCGTAGAAGTTTGTGCTTGCCGGTGGAGGGAGGAGAGTGTGTGATTTTAGAAGGGGGTTTAGGTCGAGCATTGAGATCCGATCGTGGAGGAGGGAGAGGACTTGGGGTTTGGTTATGGAGGATGGGAGAGTGGTGATGACTTCGACTGCATAGGTGGTATTCAAAAAGGCTTTTTGGGCTGTTAGTTTGTTGATAGCTATAAAGAGTAGGAATACGTACAGGCCATGGTTGCTGGTTTGACCGTTTGCTAGGTGGAGAGCTTGGTGTTCAACGCTGCAGATGCTGATACTGAAGCTCAAGAGAAGAGCAATGAGAATATACTAAGACCTTGCTGGAAGAAGCTGTAGATTGAAACAAAGATCCCTCTGCCTGATCCCTATATGGTGGTAGTACAAGCTCTGACAACACTTGAAACAGAGAGGAAATAACACAACAGGACACAGCGACTGCTGCTCGCTATTGCAACAAATCGTCTCGTAGCCCTCACAAAAAGAGACGTGAAATTGTGGTGTTTCTGCGACCCGAGAGCGTAACGTTTATGATGTATCTCTTACCTCAAGAACCCTTCTTCGGTTATGGTGAAATAACCTTTGGGGGTCCCTCCGTAGCTGCGCTTCGGGAAGACGCCGCGGTACTTCTACGAAGTACATTTAGAAGTCTTGTTATGCACTCAAATTCTTATCAAATGGAGCAGCGAGTTCTGGGTTCGCTTGAGTTGTGATAAGTGAGCTGGACAGAGCTCTCCCCAGGAAGATCCTCCCTTTTGGGGTAGGGGGACTCGATCACGTGGTGTTTTCTTCGGTGACCTCGGAGCGATTATCGGCGAGGACTTCAATGTGATCTTTATTTCTCGGGAATTTGAGCTAATTGTCCCACTAGCAGGAAGCACAACTTGAAAGCTCGGGTCTAATGTAGAAAAAGATGTCTGATGGTTTTGGAAAGCAAAAGAATTAAGGTGTCTGTTGCACAAGATGAACTAGTAGCCATCAAGGGAGCGGGATAAGTTCCTTGGAGCTCTAGAAATGACTCAAGGCATGCTAGCGTGCCAATTGAGCTTGTTGCAACCTTTTTGTCTATTGTTGCGTGGTCATCAAAGCGATATTATTCTAGTGCTTGTTGCATTTTTGGTACTTCACTTCACTAGTACGGTTGAACATCTGTATTGAGTACTACTCCCAGTGGGAGCGGGGTCTATAACGCATGGACTACGGTAGTCCATGACCGTGTAGTCCATGACGGGGGTCAATTGTTGCCGCATTTTGTCCTAGTTTTAAATGCCCCCTACGAGTACCCTCTATGATTCTTTGTCTACTCTACAAGCCGGTTCCGTCCCTCCTCTGCCTGTCGCTTTGCGCAGAGGAAGGACGGACCGGCTATTATTACTACTACTATTTCTACATTTACATACTTACCTACTTACTAAGTAAAAGGGGGTTTTAGGGGGTGGGGGGGTAGGCAAAAGGAATAGGGACTTACAAGTGGAGGAAGCGAGAGAAGGGGGGGATATTACCTACGTAGGGAGGAAGGAGGGATAGGAGGGACAGGAGGGACAGGAGGGGGGGAGACTTACGAGTATAGACGACCGACCGACAGAGAGACAGAAGGGAGGGAGATAGAAGGGAGGGAGACAGAAGGGAGGGAGACAGAAGGGAGGGAGACTTACAAGTACAGATAGACGACCGACCGATAGACAGATAGGCAGATAGCTAGACATATATAGCCAGTACGCATAGTTACGCAATTTAGCTTGAAACGATAGTAAAAGTATCCTAGCGAGGTTACCGATAGTCGGCCCGTAGCGCGCCTAGGCATTATTACGACCGCTCCGACTAGGTACTAGGTACTACCTAGATACTAAGCGAGAAAGTTGAAAATTCGACTTTTTTCTTGTAAAGGGAGCTCGAAGGGGAGATTTTTAAGGGATAACTAGAATAAAATTGTTTATAGCTAACGCTATAGTACTAGAAACGCTATAATACGTTAAGAGTATATATAAATAAGTATTCTTAGTATTCTAAGAGAGTTTAAAGATTTTTTAAAAATTTGTATTTCTAAAGTTCCCCCGGGGCACTGTAGAGTACGCGGGAGTCCATGCCTTATAGACCGGGGGTCCATAGTGTTATGGACTCCCGTGCTCCCACTGGGACTACATCTGCTCTGTGTATACTTTCTATGCTGAAAGCTGCAAGTCCATATCAACAATCAATCTCTTCAGCTTCATGTAAATATATCTTGGTCATTGACTTTACCTAATGTCAAAAAAGGTGGGCAGCTTAGTTGTGAGTGACAAGCGTCATCATTGCATAGAAGCCGACAGTAGCCACATTTAGATCCACGATAGCTTCAAAAATAAAGTCGGAAAGAGTCAGCCACTTACGATATCGCAACGACTAGGCTGTAGTACCGTCAGTTAAATCACAGCCAATCGAATACGCCAACTCCACGGTTCTCAGCTTTCCCCAGCTCCCCTCTCTCTCCGGGTAACGAGGCCGTTGAGCTTTGAGCTAATAGCCGCGCTGACTATTATATGAATACTTCTCTTCTCCCGCCCTGCCTTTTTCATGTGCACGCTTCATTCAAGTCATTTGTAACACCATTCTCAATACGTTCTTGGTCAAAGAAAAGTTTTCCTTGCATCTTACCAGTCGGATTTCCCCGTGAATGTCACCTTGAAGCCGAGCAACCGACCAATTGCAAGGAAGTACACAAGTATTTCAGAGGTGAATTGGTGAGACGAACTTCCCTGGCCACGAGAAACTACGTAATAGGTGCCAACTTGAGATCTACAAATTCTTACGCAAATTTCCTATCTCTTCTTCGACAACAAACTCGAAATACGACAACAACAACAACGAACAATATCGTGGATCTTTCGCCCATATCCAAACTTGAACCAGAAACACAAACACTACTTGGCACATCCAGACAAACGCAAAGATGTACGAAATAGGTAACATCTACGTCATCGCCGCCGTCGCTGTTGTGGGCGGCGCGCTTTTTGGTTTCGATATTTCTTCCATGTCGGCCATTATATCCACAGAAGCATATCTCTGCTACTACAACCAAGGACCTCTATACCTCGCGACTGATGGCAAGTGTTCTGGTCCATCAACCGATGTACAAGGTATTTCCACCACTCGTTACATAAAATTCATGAGAAGCAGAAATTGACTCTTGACTCAACAGGCGGTATCACTGCTGTCATGCCTGGTGGCTCGTGGCTTGGTTCTCTTTGCTCTGGCTATATCTCCGATAAATTAGGCCGCAAGAGAGCAATCCAAATTGGCTCGGTAATTTGGTGCATTGGATCAAGTAAGTTCCCCTATAGCTGCAGTAAGCTGGGGTTTTGCCTAACATCATCATTAGTAATCGTCTGCGCCTCGACCGGTATTGGTATGTTGATTGGTGGCCGACTAGTTAACGGCTTGTCAGTTGGTATTTGCTCTGCCCAAGTGCCAGTTTACATTACGGAAATAGCCCCGCCGTCTAAGCGAGGACGTCTTGTAGGTTGTCAACAATGGTATGCACTCTTTCCTACCAAAGCGATCACTTTTACTCTCAGACTAGACCGCTGATTGAAATTTAGGGCCATTACTTGGGGAATCTTGATCATGTTCTATATCTCCTACGGATGTTCCTTCATCGATGGCACGGCTGCTTTCCGAGTGCCATGGGGATTGCAAATGTTGCCAGCAATCTTCCTCTTCTGCGCCATGCTTTTCCTTCCCGAGTCCCCTCGCTGGCTTGCTCGTCAAGGTCGCTGGGATGAAGCTCAGCACGTTCTTGCGATCACACACGCCAATGGTGATCATGATTCTCCATTCGTCCGTAAAGAGCTGTCGGAAATTCGGGAAGTGGTTGAATTTGAACAAGCCAATGCTGATGTAACATATTGGGAACTCTTTAAGCCCAAGATGCTAAATCGCACCCACATTGGTATCTTTACGCAGATCTGGAGTCAGCTTACCGGCATGAACGTCATGATGTGTATGTAGCATCCCCATTTCTCTTGAAAGAATTCTCGAGATTCGGTACACTTTATTAACTTCGCACAGATTATATCACGTACGTCTTTACTATGGCTGGTCTAGGTGATTCGGTCCTCCTTCCAAGGTAGGAATATCATCTCCTAACAAACACCTTCTTTACTAACCATGCTATAGCTCGATCACATACATAATCAACGTGATTATGACAATCCCAGCTCTCCTTTACGTAGACAGATGGGGACGTCGACCAACACTACTCATCGGAGCCGTCCTCATGATGATCTTCATGTTCGCCAACGGTGGTCTCTTCGCCCAATACGGCACAACACCACTACCAAACCAATTCCCCAGCGCCGCAGAATCCATCGCTGTCTCGGGGCCCCCCGCGAAAGCCATCATCGCCTGCACGTATCTCTTCGTAGCCAGCTACGCCCCAACCTGGGGTCCCGTTTCATGGATCTATCCTTCAGAACTATATCCCTTACGCGTACGAGGAAAAGCCGTCGCGCTAGCCACCTCCGCAAACTGGGCGTTCAACTTCGCACTCGCGTACTTCGTCCCTCCTGCTTTTGAGAACATCAGATGGCAAGTGTATATCGTCTTCGGGGTCTTCTGTGCAGCCATGTTCATCCATGTGTTTTTCCTGTTTCCCGAGACGAGTCAGAAGCCTCTGGAGGTCATTGAGGATATCTTTGATGATACGACGCCTGGGAGTATCAAGGGGCTTGGTACGCCGGCTTGGAAAACTCGTGTTGGGAATGCAGGGAGAGGCGAAGATGAGGAGAATGCGGCTGGGGCTGAGAGTGTCTCTTCAGAGAAGGAGGCCAAATCTGAGAGCGAGGACCCCAAGTTTGAAAATGGACGGGGTAGGGTCATGGTTGGTGAGAGGAAGAGGATGTGACCTTGGGTTTGTTGGTTGTGGAAGTTGTTCTATTGTTGAATCGAGCGTTTGATACCCAGTTAGTAAATAATCGAGGCATTTACGTAGTCTGAATAATCAGCATTGTGACTAACTTGAGGATTTCTCCCTATGAATACGCTGCATATTAATGGTTGTGAATATGCCTGGTGGAGATGACCTATTGTTTATAGTCAAATAATCTATCTCCAAGTATGGTAGAGTGATATTATATTGCTAGTCGTGTTGCGTCTAGGAGATGCCAGCTAATTAAAATCGAGCAAGGAAGTTGAGTAGTGGCACCTTCTCAACTCAGCTCGCCACGTACTCGAATGACTCATGAGTTATTCGAGTAGACGGCGCTCCGGACGGACGGTCTAGGCACTCAGATTTTGGCGAGTGCCCCTGTATAACGTATAAGGATGGTGTAAACGAGTGTATCAGAGGCGGACATCTATCCTTTTTGATAGTAAACGCTAGTCTATAGTAATATTATCGGTTATTATACCTTTTAGCTATAGTAATTAATTATAGGAAAAGGCCATAAAAGAACTAGTATTTAAGAATAAATTCTTTATACTTTAGTTACGTTTTATATGACTACCCGAGTAGTATTCGAGTAGTTAAACCTACCACTTAACTTAAATTAAGCAAACTACTTACTTATTTGCCGAGCGCTGACGATACTATACATTCCACAATCAGTAAACAAACTACATCAGATCTTAACCTTTCACAGGAAGGGACGGAGTAAATACAATTTGACGCGAAAAAGACTTAGAGCATCTCATCTTCCCAATCAACAATGTTGCTTCTATCAAATGGGATTTAGGTGCATGAGTAACTTCCCCCTAGAGGCTACACCCCCCAGTGTGACCATTTCCAGAACCTCGCTCGAAAGTCAACACATTCGTAAATACTAAAAACATAGAAGTGTAAATCCATATAATCTAGATAGATGTACTATCTTGGCAAGCTCCTTGCTAATGAGAGGACTTCCCTAGCATTCAAGATTTACTTCTGCTGGTCCACCCATCTCAGCAAAGAAAGAGAAAAAGAGGAAAACTTTCGAACGCTTCATAACCAGGAACAAGTTCCCGGGGTACTGCCGCGGAACGCTCCCATTAGTCATAGACGAGTCCCTTAGCCGAGACTCCTGTCTTTGCTGCCTGACCCCCTGTCTCGGTTGCTTCCAATCTGTCAAAGACGTCCTACAAGACCCCCCTTTGCCCTTAACTAGCTCTTCTCTTATTACCATCGATATTTCGCAGCTTCTTCAAATAGTCTCCTGTTTTGTCCTTGAGACAGTTAAGTTACACACAAACAAACCCCCTCTGTCTACATCAAGGAGATTGCCTCACCGTTTAAGCGAGGACGTCTTGCAGGTTGTCAATAATGGTATGCACTTTGTCCTAGTCATCATCATCCGAAACAATCCCCACGTTTCTTCCTGTTCGCCCCCAAAAGTACTTGTATCTCCACTCTCCAGGGATGTCAAATATTGGCGGTAACTGCGCAAATGGATCCCTTCTGACTGCGGTTTTTAACCAAAAGACTGGCTCCCCCCTTTGAGGCATGATTGCCCCGTTAAGATTCCAATTGACTAGTAATGCTTCGTATATCTGAATTAGTATTCTGATCATGAAGAGTAGTATGAAATGGTTCGAGTTGAGCTTACCGATAGCAAACATTGCATAGCTATCAGCATTATGAACTGCATATCTTGGACCCTTTTTTAACTGGGCTAGAATGAGAGTTCTAAACTCGCCGTAGACGGGGGCTCTTTCTAACGCTTCTTTGGAATCGAAAACGATACCCGATTTCTCGAAAATCCATTTCTAGTATAGCGTTCAGCCTTAAAACGACAAAGAAAACAGGATCTTATATACCTTTTCCCCCCGACCACATGCATCGGCAAGTAAGACGTCTACAGCGGCTGAACCTAGAAATTTGACTATCGTAAATGTTAATATGAATCTCCAGTATTCCAAGGGAGTAAGCAGAGTCAGACGTACCACTGCGTATGTACTTAGGTGCTATAGGCGGATAATGGATTCTGTTTGTAATAAAATGTATCAACTCATGCCAAAGTTGGGCTTGCCTTGATTGGCGTAGATATACTAGTTGGCCAACTTCATTATGACCAGGGCCTTTCCGGAAGATATCATCTAGATCCCGAAAAGGACTGAATAGGGTTATAGTCGGTACCAATTCTTGAAACGAGAAAGTAGCGATTTCTTCGTTGCCACCAGGACCCGTGCGATGTACGTCCATGTTTGTGATAATGTGTAATTCTTCCTCTTCACCAACGGCTCCTGTTCTGATATCTGCGAGGCGAGAGAAAACATCTACAGACATTAGTCCTATCCCTCCCAGATACTAGGATGCCCAACCCCCCTCGCCTCCCCAGTGCGTACAAAGTGAATACAAGTGAGCAAAGAGACGAACCCATAACATTTTGATAATATTTTGGAGACCCAAAAAAATGGATAAATGTAGCATCATCATTTTTTACGTTTTCCACAATGTATCTAGATAGGGTAGCAAGTTGGTCAACTATATCGGTGATATTATCGGCTGTTAAAGTGCCTGACATTCCGCTGGTGGGCTCGAGTGGGAAGCCACTCATCCAGATCTCCCATCTTCTAGAAAGGGAAGAGTAGAGAGATCTAAAAGAGCTAGAAGCTTTCTGAGGTTGTTGAATAGTAATTTTCAAAGAGAGAGACGTGCTTATCAAAAGAAGACATAAAAGGACTTGGATAGACTTCATCGTAACAAATGCTCTTAAAGCGAGTAATGAAAGAAAGGTTGAAGAACGAAAGTAAAATGCGCTTTACAAGAATTTGTTATGTATACCCACCCTTTGACTTTACATAAGTCGTCACCAAAAGTGACGAGTAGGTTAATTTTAAGAACAAATTAGTCTTAGATTAAAATGACTACTTTTAGATCCTTACAAGCTATTAGGAGATCCTTCGAAAGTAAAATTAATTATTTTTAATTAATTCTCCGATCATCCCTTCGATGCCGTGTGTATATATAAATTTGGGATTTCGGGTTAGCGATGCCTACTTTTAGTCTTAATAAAAAACAGTATTACTACTGAAGTAGTGCGGAGCAAGTCGGATCAAGCCCCGTAGCGCGCCTAGGTATTATTCCGACCTGTCCGACCGCTCAAATAGGAAATCATAAGCCCAGAAAGTTAGATATGCTATGCTTATACGGCATCAAAGGGATAAGCGCTAGGACCACAAGTTAGCAATTTACTTTACGATCCCCTCATTACTAAATATATACAACTTCGTTTCAAGTTCGTCATATCTGCTTTAACTCTTGGTACTTGCGCTCATCACGATGTTAGTACAACTATATCTCTTACACCGTAATTTACATACAATCGGTGGGTAGAACGTCCTCAGTACTGGCACAAATTAAACTGGTAGGATACTACTGGCAAAGGTCAATTGGGGAATATACAAAGCCACTAACTAGACTCTAGTAGTTCAGATGCCTCAAATGGTGTGTTTTTATATCACGCGAGGACGATGGACATCAAAAGCAAGCAGCGAGGCAGGGATTACCAACAACGTTATCTTTTTCCTACCAGAGAGCAGGAAACGCAAGACAGTTGGGCGAAACTCTACACACACCTTAAGAACCTAGTGTACTAGAATTCTTAGAAAAATGACCTTGATTGTCCTAAATCACTTCGAATAATAGAGATGTATTAATTTGAATTTCCCAGATAGCTCGTATAATAATTTTAATTGTTCGAGGCTTTTAGAATAAACAATAATGTTAACCTAGGTGTGTCTAGAGTTTCGCCCAACTATCTTATACGTGCATCGGGGGCTCTCTTTTTCTTGCCCGCCACTATCTTTACTTTGTATGAGTATACTACTATTTTTATTAGCTTGGCAGTTGGGAACAATTAAATTTGTTCTAAGAAATAGGAATTAGAAGAGTAGCAAAAGACATTAATAGTACATCTATTAGTAGAGATTTTATATTCACGTTCGTCCTACTTATAAGAGGAAAGAGAGTACGTTATATATATAGGGCTAGAACTGGGGGGAGGGAAGGGGTTAGAGAGTCACTAGGAACTATAAAGTTCGCCTTTGAGTTAAAAGTTAGAAATCCTTCCTACCGCTCTAGGATCCCTTCCATGTTTCCATAGAATTCCCGCGCCTATTCGATGGAACTCTATAGAAAGATAGCGATACTCTACTCCGGGATACTTTAGCATTCGAAACCTGATGGAATAGTATTCCATTTACCAAAGTAAACACTCTTCTGTAAATCAAAAACCCGCTTCATCGTCCTGTTTATTTATCATAGACTCTAGATGAAGAAAATAAAGAAAAAAACAACCTGACCGAAAATTCGATCAACAAATAAGAAGGAAAATCCATTTCCATCTCCATTTCATCTACCATATTAGAAAACAACCTCATGCTAGCAAAGGAAAAAAGTGTCTTGTCTATATCACTTCCCATATTTTTTAACCAGTTTGAACCAATGAATCCAGTTCGATTGATTCTAAATACCTCGGAGGCCTACCTAATTACCACTATATACTATAGCAAGGTAATTTAAGTAATCCGAAGAGTCGTTTTCGAGTACTGTACTAGTGGTATGTCTTATATCATATCATAGGGATCTTCCCACGAGGCCGGATGGTTGGTAACTACTAATTAGAATGTATTTGGAATTGTAATACGAGTAGTGTTCTCACCTTTGACGTCACTGTGCGTGTGGTGATGATCTTAGTGCTTTTTAGGTATTTTTCTGTGGAGTTGTATTTGACTACTATACCTTGGGGGAGGGGGGGGGTTCTTTTGTTTGGACTTATCTTGCACATATGTAGAGCTAGTACTAGGTGATTTCTAATGCCGTACAATACATATTTAATAACTGGATTCTTGGTGCGTGGCGATGGGACTTGAGGGTTTACTTTAGGTGGATAGTGGGGGGAGTGGCGGGCTTGGAAGGAAACCAGAGTGGAATTAGTAGACAAATTCTCTGTTAAAGAATTTTCTGTGATTTTCTGATTGTGACCTGCCTTCCCTTTTTCATTTGTTTAGGGATCTGGATCTTTTGAGTCGAATAGGAGCTAGGAAGTCTTCATGTTCGGTTTGGAGTTAAGTATAATCGTAAATAGCACCGTAATGTAACGCAACGTAAGTAATACGTACAAAACCCTAAGCGAAGTCTACCTAGAAGCAGAGCAGAGCAGAGCAGGAAAATCCAAACCCTACTGCCCTAAAAGAAGAAGAGGAAGAATAACCCTTTGAGTAAACATAAATGTACGCCACAAGTAAACTTACCTAAACCTCAAGTGAAGGAAGGAATGGAAGGAAGGTATACCGTCGATCCCAAGAACCCTCCCACGCACGCCATGCCATGCGCCTCCCAAACAGCCAACCCACTTATGCATCTGTGGCAACATCGCGAGATGCAACGAATTCCCATCCTCATAATTATTCGCCACCGTACTCGAGACCCAGTCTCCAGCACATACAGTACATAAATTCAACACCCCGACCCAATCCAACCCAATCCAACCCAATCCAATCTAGATTCTGCACCCGCTGTATCGAGTACTATACATATGCAAGGCAATTAAGCAAGCAGAGAGAAGAAGAAAAAAAGGTAAGAGATCATCACGAGCCCTACGATACTACACAACCAGGAAGTATCGTACTGTACTTACGCCACGCCTAGAAGCAACCGGCGGAAAGCTCAGCGTGCAAGAGAATCTCTATCTCTTTCCGGAATGTTCTCTGCATAAACGAGATGCTTTATTCGTCGAATGTGCGCTGCGTTGCGTTGCATCGAGGTTAATACTGTATGGTAGTCCATGAGACAACCTTAGCTGCATGATATGGGAAAATGGTCGTATCAATAAAAAAAAATAACGCAGCAGACCCACAGAATCAGAGAACAGAAATTGAAAGGGAAAAGCGCCAGACCCGAAATACGCAGGTGTATATGTGGAGAAAAATCTTTTCTACTGTAGGTAGGTTCGAGGATTCGCATACCTATGCGAATCCTCGACCTATAACCATAGGTAACCAATCAATCATACGGCTAGCCCCTTCGCGGAATTACTGTAATATAGTAAGAAAGAAGTTTCGTAACCCTCGCTAGGAACTATAGGAATAATTAACTTAATATACGAAATATAAAATACCCTATAACGCACTACTTAGATACTATATCCTAGAATCTCATAATGGGTATTTTTATAAAGGACCTATATAGACCAAGGAAACGCTATAATAAAAAAAGAGCGAAGGAAAGCTGAGTAAAAAATGTGCTAAAATTTAGAGAGAGAGGTAGGCCCGGTAATCGAAAAAAGAAAAGAGAAAACTCGTAGCGGATTTAAAGAAATATAAATAATAAAATCCGTATTACTAATCAGTAAGTAACTAATTAGTTATCCCTTTATAATCCAACTTTAAAATCTGGAAAGCTATGAATTTATATCCCCTGTACTTATATAAAGTCCTAACCAGAACTAACTAGTACAAACAACCCATCCACCTATCCCATCTTCCTACTCCCCTACCCTGCCCTACCCTATATACACGCTCCTCCAATACACTGATATACATCTCTAGCAAACAATAACGCACGCCAATTAAAACTTTCCTATCTACATAGAACTACGAAGGTACTATACCAGCAAGGTCCTCGTTGTTGAAAAGTAGCTTCCATTGACCTCTGCAGCTCTGCAGCTCAAACAACTCGGGAGAAATCACGCGAGACATAGAATCCTTACCTTACTTTACTAGGTAGCGTTTAAACTCTCGCTCCCCAAAGAATCCAGGGCAGGGCAGGGACCGGCTTTTCTACTGTAGAGTAGAGTATCGAACTCTCATTTTCCTTTCTTTCTTTCTTTCTTTTCTCGGAGAATTTGTATTCGGTATTCGTTGGAAGATCCGAAGACCCGAGGGCCGAAGCCGTGGATGGATGGTAGGTAGGTTTCGAAGACACGTTGGATTTGGTTTTCTACTTTACTCTACTCGTACCGTAAAGTACAGATAGGAATGAGATAGTAAAAGTACAGTTTCGATTCTTGAAGCAACCACCATTCCAAGCCGTCCATCTAAGATCATTGTCAATTATCAATTATCAAAACCTCATTTTAACAGCTCTAAAACTCCGTATATAAGCAGAAGAGGTAGTTAGACAAAGGGTCGGTATTCCAAATTCACCCCTCCGAAAGAATCATCTACTTCAAACCTACCTACATACCTACCCCTTTCCTGATCCCTTCGAAAGGATTTGTAATTCCTTTGTAATGTAGAACTAACAACTAACTTTTCAACACCGGATCATTTACCGAATCTTACCTTGTCTTGCTAAACGAATCCAATCCAATCCGAAATACTAGGTACTAGTCCAGGAAAACAAGGTCAGCAGGGCTGAAGCTTGGGACAAGGGAGTAGGTATGGAAGGAAAGCGGTTGAATACAAACACAGGATGCTCGTACAAAAACTACCGTCCTGTATATGAAATCACTTCGTTAGTCCGAAAGGCTCACAGGCACGCCCGTCGGGAAACCTTGTTGAAATGAGTTCCCATCGGAGGACCCTAGATACTAGGTAAATTTACTTTGAATGCGTAGAGTATGGTGGCGTTGGGTCCGTTCGCTTGCTACGGTGCGACACTAGGATGAAGATCCGATACCTAAACAAAAATAGGATAGGATAGGTACTAACTATCATCTGCCTCGGTCACACACAGGTGTGGCATTTGGTGGGTGACGATGAATTGAGTTGGACGTGCCCGTTTATCAAACTTTTGCAACATGTAAGTTTCATCGAAGGTTTGACTTGTTCGTAAGGTACAGTGCAGCAGTACAGTCTGTACTGCATGGCGGTACATACAGGAACCAGGAGCATGAACTGAATCTCGCAATAGAGAACGGCATCATTGAACATTTTGGAAACAGGTGTTAGTTATCGATAGACGGTGTACGGAGCCATTAGTCGAATCGAGGAAATCGAGTCTCAAAGAAAATCTCCGTACTGTAAAGCATGACCGACACCCTTTCAAACAAATCCCTTTTCACACACACTTGATGTCGCCGGTCGAGGTGGCTTGAGCAAAAAGCTGGGGAAGTTCAGGGGTTATGCCATGCCCAAGGGCTAATCTAACGAGAGCTTCTTGAAGGCCGGGGTGGCCATTCGAGGGAATTAGGCTTTTGATTCGTTCCTGGGGGAGGACCATTGAAGGTGCAGGGAACAGTACAGTAGTGTGCAGACAGCGGCGCACACTTTAACGTCTTAGATGCAGCCTACCAATCCGGTAGACCCCCAGTTGAAAAAAGAGGCATGACAGGATGTATAAGCTTCGTTTGGAAAGTGGCCGGCCGGGTACGGTTGGTGTGCTCTCCTTGCTAAATAAAAATGGAAAGAACGGATGGCTTCTGCCATTCATTCACTCGCGGCGGGAGGTGAAGGGGTCCCAGGCCTTTTGCTCCAGCTAACCCTGACCAAATTCACCTTTTCCTCTTCTTCCCCACCACACCATTCACCATCTCCATCACCATCCAGACACCATCATACCCCTTCCCCTTGTTGCAGCGGCCATTCTCAAATCTCAATACTCCCGCACCCAGGACCAGGACCCTCACCCTCACACTAGGCCGTCACCTGAGCAGCAGATTCTCATGGCCCGGTCGATGCATCCACTGTGCCATCCACTCCACGCACGGTCATACGCCAGACTTGACCATCCATCCCCATCCACCATCACTCGATTGACACCCATGTCCAAAGGACGGATGTGGTTGGTTATTCTGGATGGAGTGTTCCCTCGCTGCCCACCATCACATCTGCAACCGCAGGGCCATCCGCATCTTAGTTTGAATCGGGAGACCGGCCACCAGCCATCTATATGCGAGACGGTACACTGAATTGTAAAGAGAGATGCCGAGGTGATGTTTTTCTTGTCATCATTCAGGTACGAAGATTACTGACGTTGATGTGAACGTCGAGGTTATCTTTGCTATCTTATCGCCGTCCACGTCTGACCGCATGGATCACTTACTGACCAGTAGTTTAACTATGGCGGGGGATATGTTGTGGAGAGAGTGGTCAGTGAAGATCTGGGGAGGTCGGGAGTGCTACTGAGGTTAAACAAAATTGAGCGGACGTGCTCTTGACGTGGGGTGGGGATGTTTTGTACAGCTCTGTACTCGTGCGCAGACGTTATCCAGAGCTCCAAATGTCGAGAACATCACGGTTTCAAGGAAAGCGCAGTACGAGTAGATTACTCGGTTCATGGCGTGGTATGTAGTCGTTCAAGCGCAGTTCCTTCAGACTTTATTCAGCAAGGCCTCCATGCGCCCATGAATGCTTTCGGTTCCTCGAAATGGGCCCAGTAGATGTGTTTCTGCATACTGGTGGGACCCGAGACACCTTATACTTCTACGAGTACAACCGTGAATGCAGCATTATTTCCGCTGATGCGTGGCCAATAATCGATCAAGTGCCGTTTAGGTACGTTGGAGGTACTTCGGCTTCGGTGTATTGCTAGAGCATATTTCTTGTACTCCCTACTAACGTGAAGCCTGCCGCACGGCAGCAGCTATGTTCCGCTCTTCAGAATTGCATGTTGTGTAACAGCAGATGTCGATGTACCTGGGTATTATACAGTACCTCGTCGATGCTAGTCGAAACAACAGGATGGGAGAAGGGTGATAGGTTACTGTATATCTTGCTGAGAGATCAGAGGCAGAGGCAGAGGCAGAAGATTAGAGGCATTCGTTCATAAATGTGGCCGGATCAACCACTACTGTCGGCTCGGGACTTCATGTCTTGGTGTTCATATCAAATTGCAGCGGCAGCAGTCCATCCACAGCGTCCAGCAGCCAGCCACTCAGGAACATGCCATGAGAGATGCCCAGAGATGCCCCAAGTGATGCATTTCTGATTGCCCTTCCACTTTCCCAACCTACCCTGACAGTCTTCCTGTTCCTTGGCCCTTGTCACTTACTTTGGCTTACCTTTCCTTGCACCCCTGTTGTTCATACGTCGCTTTACTGAAGACTGCATGACCATGAGTGACTACTGGTGGAGAGAAAGAAAGCACGATGCTTCAACTCGCTCCGGCCTTGGTCAGTAATGGAGTAGTGCCCAGCCCTCTCTATCCCAAATCTGCTCTACCTCCGTACCCAGCGCTCGTTGGGTATCTCTCGGGATAGAAGCTTGTGGGTGACTTCACGATGGCGCAGAGCGAAGCTTGAAGCTATTCCGTATCAGATCAAGCTTGCTGGTTCCGTCTCCACCATCCTACGTCCAAGTCGTCTCAAGATAGCTTCAGCGCCAATCCGGGCATTGCGCGGCATTGAAGTGCAGCCAGGCCAGGTGGAAAGGTGGAAAAGTGGAAAGCTCGGAATGTTGGTCAGCGAAGTCATCCAGCCCAAGGCGGGTCGATTTGCAGTCAATAAGTTTAACTGCTTGTCATAACTACTCCAGCAAAGTTTTACAATTATGGGACTTTGTGAGAGGCCCAATAACGGAGCAATGGCGGCTACTGCTGGGATAGTATCATTCAGTAACCTCGTAAGGTCTACCTACTCGTCCGGTAGATACTGGTACACGCAGGATCTGAGTTTGTACGGAGTAGCTGGAGCATGCGTGCGTGGGAAAGCTCCAGTATCGGAGCCGCGAATGAATGGATGATACCCGGGCCGGACTAGGGCTCCTCCGTAGAGAGTACGTTTGCAGCAAGACCCGTGCTGTTGCTGTGACTGACGGCCACTATGAGTCTGAGTCTGAGTCTATGTCTGAATCTGCAAGAAGCTCCACCAGACAGCTGCTGCTGCTGCTGCTGCCGAGTTTTGGCGGTGGTGTTTCGAAGTGCTGTGTGTGTGTGATTTGGCTGTCCATCGGCTTTATGCCCTACCCTGAGCCTGCCCTGCCCTGATTTTCCATACCCTCCCTCGGCCTCCCCTCGTTCTCGTCCTGGCCTTCAGCTCTCGCTCGTCCTGACGTCTGTGATGGGGTCTCAAGGCCCATCTGATCCTCCGTGCCACAGCCAGATCCACGCTTCCCTCCAACGCTCCCGCTCCCAGCACTTCCCTCCATCACAGTGAACGTTGAATGCGGCGGCGGCAAGCTTAAAATCACTTCCTGGGGGTCCTGGCCGCGTAGATTGCACATCTCTTGTTAGTGCAGAAGCGTGCGGCGATCGAGGCTGGGTTGGATAAAGATAGCCATCACTAGCTAGCTGTCTGACGTCTCCCACTCGAGCAGTGTCGGCAGGACGGCTGTCTGGCGATGGTCGAGATGTGACGGGTGCAGGGCAGGGAAACCGTAGATGTAGGGGCAGACAAGGAAGGAGTGCACTGGGAGACTGGGAGTGGTCCACGGGTACTGTACGAGGAGCACCCCTTGAGAAAATGCCCTGTACGAAGAGACTCTAGAGCGGCGAACAGCCCCAAAGCACCCCGACCTCAGCGCCTCGCAGGCCCATCCCCAGTAAAACGGAGGCTGCAGCCAACCAGTGGCATGCGAGCCGCGAACCTCCAATGGCATTCCTTCTTTCAGAGTGCCTCCCTGGGCCTCCCACTTGCTCGCCGTGCGAAGATCACCCAGCCCGGTCAATCAATCGCCTGCTGCTCTTTAGTCTTTCCGTGCGAGTGTGAGTAGACCGTAACCGTAGACCTCAACCTCGACCTGGACACTGTGTGGACTTGCTTTGCTGTGAGAATTTATATCCTCAATTTCTCATCCATCACGCGAGCCGAGAACCCGTAGCCGCAGTGAATGGAGACGCAGTACGAGTACCAACATCCATCGCATCGCTGACCACTTCATTGCATTGCATCACCTATCGCATCGTATCCTGCCTCTCGGACCGCCGACGCTGCCCGCCCACTTCTCTCCCCGCGACGACCTCATCCCACCAAGACCAGCAGGTCTGAATGAGTCGCCAGCTTCCCAACAACAACAATTCGCAACCATGCCCGCAGCAACTGCTTCTAGCAATGCCGCGGCGAGCAATGCGGTGAGCACTGGAGAAAATGGTATGATGTCTCCCCAAGTCCTGCCTGAGGGAGCTTCGAGAAGAGTGGTGGTGGTGGTGGTGATGTCGGAAGCATTGAGGCCTCCTTGTCCTACTGCAGACGTTGGTGTCTAACGAGAATATATTCCAGGTGCGGCAGGCAACGCCAAACAAGCAAACACCTTCCCTCCCCCGAAAACCGACAAACCGAGGCCTCATGTCTGCGGAACCTGCCAGCGCTCCTTCGCCCGGCTAGAGCATCTGAAGCGTCATGAGCGATCCCACACGAAGGAGAAACCCTTTGAATGTCCTGAGTGTGCAAGGTGTTTTGCACGACGAGATCTGTTGCTGCGACACCAGCAGAAATTGCATATGACCACGACTCCCTCATCGCGACCAAGAAATCGACGAGAGAGTGTGGCCGGCACTACGGCTGGTACGGGACCCGGACGAGTACGCAAAGGTTCCGTTGCCAATGGACATGCGGCCGCAACAATGAGGCCCAGGGCCAACACCATTAGCCATGTAGATGGTGCCCATATGCAATTGATGGCAGCAGCAAATGCAACCGTCGCCAGAGCTGGGATTCACGCCACCCAACCCACCCATAGCCGCCATCCCAGCCTGGCAGGTCTCCCAATGCACAACGAATATCATTTTGGGGGCATGTCTGCTGCCATGGGTCAACGAGGACTAAACCACGGTCTGCCTAAATTGGAAACCCATAGCTTCAGCAACCTAGACTTTGGAGGCGGCTTGCGAACGGCGCCGGTGGTGGGTGGATTCAACTCGGACTTTGATTTTGAAGGATTGCTCTTTGGGCCTGGTTCAACGATCAACCCAAATGCGTTGCATTACAATGATTCTCCGCAGTCAATGGCCATCGATTCCGTTTCCCCATACCACCAGGCCTTTCCTGACATGTCTGCGAGCCAAACTTTGGATGAGAACTTTGATTGGATGAATGGCTTTGAACATCAAATGTCCTTCCACGACGCAAACGAAAATGCCATTGATGGGTCTTCTCCCTCTGCAATTAGCACCGCAAGCCAGAGTGGCATCAGTGAGGTCATGCTAGATGGGTCCAACAATCCCGCGGCCTCCTCGACCTCAATGTGGCAACAATCGATGATGGCACCTCCTCAGATGAATCCAAACCCATTCAATCTTGATATGGGAAACTCGGGCTTCAATGACTTGATGAATGGGGGGCCTCTCTCACCTCATGGCATGCCACAGAAGCATCTTAACGACCCATACTTTTCCACTCCGCCACCGTCGATGAGTTCTCTGAGCCCATCGATGCTATCTGGAATCACCACCCAATCATTTCACCCACCAATGAACCTTGGGCCAGAAACGCCGATATCCATGAGCGGTATGGGCAATTCTTCACCTGTGTCGACTATTACGGATACCACCCGTCAAGCTCTTCTCGCGGCCTTGTCTCAGTGTGCCCCTTTTGGCGGGCGAAAGTATTCTTTTCCAACAACAAGTTCCCCTCTGTCACCACACTTTCCTGGTCGTACTGCTATGAGTGAAGGTCGGAATCTCCCAAGTACACAAGACCTTCAACGTTACACTGCTGCCTATATTCGGTATTTTCATCCACACCTGCCTTTCCTTCACCTCCCCACTCTGTCTTTCGAAGCATCAGCCTTTCAAAATGACGGAAATCAAGCTGCTGGCTTAGTCGGAGGTCGTGGTTGTCTGATATTGTCTATGGCTGCTATTGGTGCGTTGTATGAGCTAGAACATGCACAATCGAAAGAATTGTTCGAGTCGGCAAAAAAGATGATTCAGCTATACTTGGAAGAGCGTAGGAAGGCAGATGTTCGCAAAGCGGACCACCGAAAATCTAGCATTGACAATGGCTTACGCCCAGAAAATTCCGTCCACACACCAGTATGGCTTGTTCAGGCAATGCTTCTCAATGTGGTTTATGGTCATAATTGTGGCGACAAAACTGCTGGGGACATAGCAAGTACTCATTGCGCTGCATTGGTGAGTCTTGCGCGGGCCGCGGAGCTTCTTACACCACAGAGCGTCAATACTTCTTATGATCACCAAGATCTTGGGTATTGGGGAGGTGACGAAGTTCCGGATGACCAACAGGAATGGTACAATTGGAAATCTATGGAAGAACGAAAGAGGACCCTCTACGCTGTTTTCATTCTGTCTAGTCTTCTCGTTTCTGCTTACAACCACGCTCCTGCATTGACAAATTCCGAGATTCTACTAGATCTTCCCTCCGATGAGGAGTTTTGGTCTGCAGACTCTGCAAGCAATTTTTATTCCAAGGGAGGCGTAAGAATGGCAGATCACAACAAGGTAACTTTCCATGACGCTCTTGGGGAGCTTTTACGGACAAGCGAGAAGCAACAGCAACTCCAGGCAGCACAGGGACAGAATTTCGGCTCCAATTCCAATCACCAAGAGCTACCCAAGAGCGATTTAAGACCAAGTACGTTTGGGTGTCTAGTTCTAATCAACTCGATACACAACTACATATGGGAGACACGACAACGGCATCACAACCGAGTCTGGACAAACGAAGAGACAGAAAAGATGCACCGTCACATCGAGCCAGCCTTGAAAGCTTGGCAGGCTGCTTGGGCAAGCAATCCTCATCATAGCCTCGAAAGACCAAATCCTTATGGCTTTGGGCCTCTATCGGCAGATAGCATTCCACTTTTGGATCTCGCTTACGTACGCTTGTTTGTCAATCTCTCACGATCCAAAGAGAAGTTCTGGCAACGGGACTGGGATGGAATGGCAGAAGAGTTGTCTCGTGGAAATGAAATTGTTCAACACGCTGAGCATTCTCCTGACTCAAATGGAGAGTCTGATGCTTCTGGCAATTCACTTTACGTAGACACACCTCCTGCATCAGATTCATCGTCGGACTTCAAGAATGGCTTGATACCATCAAACAATATTCAGCACCGCGAAAATGTTCACATGACGAACTCTATACACACAGTGTCGAATTCTTCAGGGACGACATCCAAACGCGAACGACATCTTCGGAAAGCTGCTTTCTACGCTGCAGACTCGCTCTCCATGTCAGATAAGCTCGGGGTCACGTTTGCTGATTTCACCTCTCGTGAATTGCCTCTGCAATCAGCAATGTGTGCTTTTGACTGTGCCCAAGTGCTTGCCGAATGGGTCGCAACTGTACAGGAACGCGTTGGTCGGTATCTGGGGATACTCGGGAAAGATGATATTGATCTTGCGCAAGTTCCTGGTATCATGTTGTTAGAGGAAGAGGATTGCAAACTTCTTAACAAAGTCCAAGAGGTTCTCAGAAGTGCCGAAATTAAGATGAATTATGAATTGGCAGGCATGGATTCTGTGGCTCAGATGAATGCAGCTCAGAGGCTTCCTGGAGCAGACAACTGCGGTTATGGGAGTCAAATTCTGAGAGTGACAGCCTACATGCTCGACAAGGCTGCCGTTTGGCCTGGTGAGTCGATCATTATACAAACCAATTTTCATGCTAATAATCATCGCAGTAACACATCTCATGGCCCGTAGTCTTGAGACACAAGCTAATCATATGCGAGCGCGAGCCGAGAACTCGGTCACGTTAGGCGAGTAATCAACCTTATCCGAGAAGAGCTGCTACAGAGAAGGTGAAAGCTTCTTTTTACCTTCATCTACCACAAAACTGTCTAGAGAAAAAAAAACCATTTCCATGTACAAAGGGCATCATTCGGAAAACGGAACACGGGGTCTCCAACTTTGGTCTTCTCCTAGTCAGCTTCGTACATATGGGTGGGAAAATGTTATGTCAAACTTTGCGATGTTCTATGAGAGATGACCGTGGCTTCGTTCAGGAGTTTTCTATGTTCCACGCATATAACGATACATTTATGAATCACGAAAGAAAAAACACCGGGTACAAAATTTCGATTTGCCCAAACTATTTCGCTCTCAGATCACCACTTGTGGTCCATTTCATTTGCAGTACCACTCTTTGGCTGCTTTCGAAATCAATACTCCCTTGAGTAGCATTCTTTGCAATACCTTTGCATGATTCGGCAACAAACCTCCTGGTTTGTCTGGACCTCAATCACCGATCTCATTCCGGCGGGACTATTTCCTTGAGAGAAATAACGATATATGGGCTTCCTTATTTATTCAGGAGAACAAGGTGTTTTTTGATTCTTTTTTCTATTTTCTTACTCTTCTTTTTCTTTTTTTGAATACTCTTCTTTTTCTTGCCCCTGGGAACCAAAAAAGGGCTGGCATGTATGGGAATGACGGAATGGGATGATAGGGTTTGGATTTGGATGAGTGAATGGGATTGATGGGGATATCGATGATTTTTATTCCGGAGAGTGAGTGAATCGATGGGCAGTGGTTAACTTTTTCAAGGCTCACTTCACTTGCTGATTACGTGGAAGACTTTATGCTTCTCCAACGCCTCATTTTGTCTTTTTAGAAAAGCAATAGGGCAATGAATATGAAGAACTTTCACGACTGTGATGCTCCGTCTCTATTAACGCACGTGTGAATGTACATCTACATCTACATCCCTACTCTAAATTACTCGAGTGCTACTCTAGTAATTAAGTAGATCTTTTAAACGCTAAAGTTATTTACTCTTCCGGAGAACGTCTAGAATTCTACTAATTATAGTTGTAACCGTATACTCATAAGTTGTTTTAAGCCTGACGCTTCGACTACGCTACTAGGAAAGTATTATCGATATATACTTTATAAGTACGAGTACACCGAGAGATAAACCTACCTACCTAGCGAGAAATCCGAACTTTAAAAAACCCGGCCTCGCGGTACGGTACCTTCCATAGTACGTGAATATCTCAAATCGACGTTCTAAGGATTCCCTACTTACTATCTAGATAGTATATATATATATATATGCCACACTGGTATCCCTGGGAACGAAATAGCCGACAAGGCTGCAGGACTCGGCGCTCGCAAACCCCCCTCTTCTACCCTCCCGCTCTGTACAGCGACCCTTCAACGGGGTATTAAGGAACACAGTAAGGAGCTCGCCAGTAAGCTCTGGCAAACAACGCTACCAGACTCGTATAAGAGGCTAGGGCTTCTAACCTGGGTCGCTAAGCCGCGCTCGCTAAAGCTTCCCCGAGACTTCCTCGGAAGGCTAATCGCCTCAAGGTCTGGCCACGGGGACTTTACAACGTACCACGTCCGATTCCGGCACCTTGATACGCTCCTTACCTCAAACGATTGTTCGTGCGGTAAAGAGAAGACGCCGTTCCACCTACTCTACTGTCGTCGAGTTAAACAGATAGCGCCGGAGCTGGTAGCGAGAGCTAAGCGAGACCCAGGAATCCTCTTTGGCCCTCGATCAGAGGACCTCTTCCGAGAGCTCCTTTTAAAGACTAACTTCTTTAATAAGATCTGCCCTCTTCGGACTGACTTAGTCAC
>UNPT01000430.1:0-42454 GCA_900536445.1 Hymenoscyphus occultus
TTCCTTTTTTGTATAATTGGATTTCTCTTACAGTGACTTCTTGGGGTATGGGGTTCGTGGGCCGGGGGAAGGGGAAAGGGGGAGGTGGTAAGAGGGTAAGAGGGTAAGAGGGTAAGAGGGTAAGAGGGTAAGAGGGTAAGAGGGTAAGAGGGTAAGAGGGTAAGAGGGTAAGAGGGTAAGAGGGTAAGAGGGTAAGAGGGTAAGAGGGTAAGGGGTTCTGGAAAGAATTTGAGAATTTGAGGATTTGAGGATGTAAGGATTTTGGAAATTTGGGAAAAGGAGGGGTGAGTGGATTGATTAGATTTATTACATTACCTACTATATACTTAGTATAGTATTACATCTACTCTAATAATATACTATGCTATACGTAAACGGTAAAAATGATTTAGGTTAGGTTAGTTGAGTTAAGTTGATTGGTTAGTTAGTTAACTAGATATAATATAACTTAAATGAGTTAACCTACTCGTACATACCTAGGCAGGAATAGTATAGGTAGGTCAGAGTAGAGAGTAGAGAGTAGGTAGATTATACCTACCCACCTACCCTCCTCCTCCTCCCCCCTGTCCCTACCCCTAACCCAAGCAAGCTACATCTCCATTCATACCATCATACATTCATACCATCTTCCCATCTCACCTTACCAAAGACAGACAAGCAAAAGAAAAGGAGAAAAACCTTACCTACCTACTTTAAGGAAACCTCCAAGGAGGGACAAATTACATCCATCCCCTTCCTTCTTCAGGTCTCCTAAGAAGAAAAAAGGCTTCTTTTTACGGACCCCCGAGGAAATTAAATTTACCTAGGTTACTACCTGGTAGGTAGGAGGAAAACTTCCTTGAGGTCCTTGCTGACTTTACTTGATTCCTTTGAAGATTTACAGTCACATTCACATTCAAATCACATGCAAATCAACAAAGCAATCACATCACATCACCACCCCCCCAAAAACCCCCTCACAAAAAACATATAGTTAGTCAAGTCATCAATTCATTCCATTTCTTCCTTTCTAATTTCCCCCCTCCTTTTCCTCTCCCTCCTCTTTGAGCCCAATTCCACACACAAAAATATAGATATAGCTAACCTATAACCCCCACCCCCCCCCTTGCTAGCTAGCTAGCTACTCCAAAGCCTTGTAACAATCTCCCACCACACCCTCCACCACACCCTCCATCTCAACCTCGCCCTCGCCCTCGCCCCGGCCATCGCCCTCAAAAGAAAAGAAAAATGGGAAAAAGAGAGAAAAACAACAAAGCAAAAAAAGAAGAAAAAAGGTATGATATCGCACGCCAGGGTAATCCACACTCCTCGGTAAAATAAAAAAAAGTTCAATCAAAAAAAAAGATCAAAAATCAAACAACAACAAACAACAGTTCTTTCTTCCTTTTTCTTTGGCATACCCAAAAGAGCGCTCTTGCTCTGGTTGCTCCGCTCAGCTCTGCTCGCTAGCAAAAAAACACAAAAAAAGTGACAACAGAAATAGGAGTCTTCCAAGAAGAAACCCCACCATCAGAAATTTTTCATCCGTCATGTACATCTTTTCTCCCATCCTCATCTCATCTCTTTCCTCAGACAAGAACCCACTCACTTCCCCTCTTGATGAATTTGTCCAACAGCAGGGAGATATCATTCAGCACAAACCGACAGATGTAGAAGCCAAAAAATTCAGCCGCATGACGAGTACATAGTTCGAGACCGACCTGAGTCTTGTCGGCATGACGCAACCCCGGATCTTCGACCTGGCGAGCAATTTGATCTGAAATTCCAATTAATTATCGTTCAAACAAAAGTCATACGAAACTTACCAATAGCTTGCGCAGCATCGAACAGTCTCGCTAATGAACTCATATACTGTGCATTTGGTCCGGAAAATTGCACCTCGGTGAGATCCCTCTTGGCAAAACGAACCTTGGCCAACGACGTGGTCGTCATGGGTAATGTGCTCATGACAGTATTTTCCTTGGGCAAATCTGGTATAGACTGCTGCTTTGAAGACGAGCCGGAAAGTTGAGCTGAGGAACCTTTCGATCGCAATCTGCGCCAAGAAAATGATGATGATTTGCTTGAGCTGCTTGCAGCTTTGGATGCAGTACTCTCAGCTTCGACACCATTCGTATCTTTGAACACGCTACCGTATCCCATACCGACCTCATTCCCAAGTTTCTTCGTCAGAGTTGTCTGAACTTGTTCCAGAACACCTTCCAAGGATTGCATTTCTTCCAATACCGCATCAGCGTCAAATGTATCAACCCGGGACAATTTCATTAGAGCAGCCGTCAGGAAATCGCAATTTGCAATCTTATCCTCGACCCCTTTTAGCTTGACACCTTTTACCCTCCAAACATCGCGTGGGACAAATAATTTGGTGGAGAGATACCCTCCTCGAGGATGTGCAATTGTTTGGTACAAGGCCCGCATGAGCCAGAAAGGTCGCAGTAGAGATTCTGTGGGGCAAGGTTCAAGTGGGATTGGAGCGTTTGCGCTCGCAACTGCGCCGATAGGATTTGGGGATATAGGGCTATCGGGCGACTGGATATCGCTCGCGAAAAGGTACAGGCCTCCAGATGTTCCATTCACTTTTTCCTTGAACGCAGTCCCTAGCGGAGTTGGCATGACTGGAAGTGCAGGTATCCGTCCATTCGCATCTCTGGCCGTAAACATAGCGCTTCCGGGCGTATTTGGTGAAACCTCAGACCCATCGTCCAGATATGAGACACCCAAATTATTTCCCTTCATGTTTTTCAGGCTAGTGGAGGAGAAGTTCTTGCGTAGACCAGTCCTTGAATGAGTACGACCAGGCGAGCCAGAATGAGGTACTCCATTCTCAAGCTCATCCGTGATTGATTGCGTTAGAGTAGGTGTTGGAGGAAGGGCGGGGTCAGATGGTCCTAGTGTAGAGAAAGTAGATGAAGGTAGTCGATTTGAGATGGTAAGAGGAGGTCGGCTAGCTGATAAAGGCTGCCGAGGTGGGAAAGCAGAAGTCTTTGGGTGAATAGCTACACCATTATCTGGTATACGTGGCGCTGACTTAGCAGGTGATTGCGCTGTTTCAATTTTTAATTGCTTTGCATTTTGTCCAGATAGCCTTCGACTCCGTACCCCTTGATTGGGGGGAGTGGGAGGTGGTGGAGGAAGGGCACCCGGAGGCGGGGGATTAGATGACGTTTTGTAATGGAGCGATGGCATATGAGGAACAAATGATGTTTCTGTAACCGTGGAAAGCGAAGTCCCAGCTGTCGTTGGATTTGACCCAATGGAACTATTCCACCCAGAGGTTCTCCCTGAAAACCCACTGGAATCGGATTCACGAGGCAGGGCAGACTTTGATTGTAAGCCAAACTCAAAATCGTCCATAGCATATTCTCTCGTCATCTCTTCTAGCAACCGCTCTTCTTCTTCAGATTCATCGCCATACTCGTTCTCAATGTTCCTTTGCGAGTTCTGGCTCAGCAATCGTTTCCGTTCTCGCTCGCGAGCACGCATGATAGAAGCTTCTCGTTCGGTTTGGCGAACTTTCTCCTTGGCCATCTGCACTCTCCGACGAACACTTGCCACGATAGCATCGTCATCCCCATCATCGTCCACATCGTCGTCGTAGTCATAGTGATTTCCACTGTCCGCAGGTTCCAGTCCGTCATCGTAAGCTGCTTCGACAGCTGCATCCAACGCCGCGTCAAATTCGGCTTCTGTGGCACCGCTAGCTGCACGAATACGTTTCCTTCTAACCCTTGAAGATGTTCTTGAGTGGACTGAAGAAGCGGCTGATCCCCCAGATTCATCAATAGTATCTAGCCATGACATGGATTCGTTACTAGGTGCCCTGGTATGGCCTTTGCTTGGCACTTTATTAGAGTTACTAGAGGAGTTACTGGTTTTATACAGATCTGAAGGCGGCTGTCGAGGACGAGAACTATTTGGAGATCCATATGTTAAAGGAGAGCCAAGACGGCGCGGCGATAACGGTGGTGGCATATATATGCTATCCATCGCCGGTGGCAATTCCATGTCCATTTCCCTTACGCGATCCCTCAACGCTGGCGATTTGGACTGCGACCGCTCGAAAGGGGGGTCCAACCCGTACCTTCCCGAGTACTGGCTCCCTTCAAAAGCGGAGGGTATAAGTGACTCTCTTCGAATCGGGAGTTGCGAGTTTGGTATCGATCGCGAGCCCTGGGGATCTGCAGTGTATGAATGATCATTTACAATTCGCGTAACAGTCGCCGTCTCTATAATTGGGATCTCCTCATCGTCGGTGGGTGGATGGAATTCACTTTGGGCATAGCCTCCGCTTTCAGGTCGTTGGGGTAATGCTTTTCCCTCGTCCTGTATTTGAGGGGTAATCCTCCGTAGCTCATTTATTCGACTAGTATAGGTGTTGCGCTAGAGGTGTTAGTTTGAGCGAACAGTGCGAGCAACACCACACAACTCACAATTGCTTCCAGCTTCCTTTTGTCCTCATCCCCCGAACTCCTAGACATAACCTGTTGTAATAATGCACATGCCTCTGAATACGCCTGCATGGCGCCCTCGAAATTTTGCGCATTGTCCAGAAGTACTGCGGTATTGGCCTTCTGCAGGGCCTTGGAGAGCATGGCTTTTTGTGATGAACCCTTGGAGTTTCTACCTGAACCACCAGTGCTCGTACTGCCTTTCTGAGCCTGAGAACGATGCCGTGAATGACCCCTTGGCCTGCGCCGTTCTTCTTTCTCCCGTGGTCCTCCTTCCTCCTGGTCGGTGGTATTGGAGGGAGAAGCGCTAAACGCTCGTGGTGTTGAATCCTCCCAAGCCTTCCCAAAATAGTCTGGCACTGTCGTTCGCACCGCGGCCGACAACAGTCCTGCGGTTGAGGGAGAAGGGGAGCTAGGCCTACCAGATGGGGACGAAGCGTTTCTCATAGACCCCTGTGCATTCGGCAGTGTTACAATTGGCGGCAACGTTGAAGAATTCCCATAAGCTCTCTTTGGAGAACTGTATGCTGAAGCTGGAGCTGGCGCTGGCGCGGGAGCTCGTTTTTCGGTGGTGGGATCGGAACCTAGAAGGAAGGTTGTCGACCCTGATATCGACATGCGGCGCGTTGAGGAAGAAGGTCGCTGATGGGACGAGTGCGTACTGCCGCTAGAGACGGTCGATTTGGACCAGCGATTGAGGTTCCCCACACCCTGGATTGTGCCCGAGAGACTGGTGGAGCGGCGGTGGGCATAGGCGTTGGAGTTCGCGATCGAGTTCGTGTGGGGAGATTCAGGGGAGGCAGATGCTGAGGGGAGTTGATGTCGAGAGGCATTCTGTGGAGCAGCCGAATTCGAGGGACCAGCCTGCCCGTTGCTGCGGACCCTGAGATGGGGAGAGGGACCTCTGGAAGTGGATGCCGTACGCGGGTCTCGCACCACGATGTTGGGGGATTGTTGGAGTTGACGACGGTGAGGAAGCTCGGTGGACATATTGCAATCCTGCACCTGCGCCTGCACCTGCACCTGCACTGCGATGGCAATGGCAGCCAGGTGGTGTGGAGTGATCCCTAGGCCTACTTTATCCCTATCCCTATGCTATCCCTATCCCTATGCTATCCCTATCCTATCCTTATCCCCTGGCGCTTTTGCTTTCTGCTAGGTACTGATGCTCAGGCTGGTGCTGGCCGTGGCAGCGAGCTCATGCACCCGATGCAACCATACAGTAGAACTCCCGAGAATGTGCTGCTGCTGCTGCATGAGTGTCTTGCCTTGCTGGTGCCGAGAGTAACGGAGTAACGTCTTGGGTCCTTTCTGTCGCTTGCGCAATATTCAATCTTCAGTCAGCCCGACAATGACAATTCTCGATGCGCTGAGCCCTTCCTTACCGTGGAGTCGGCGAACGCGATGCTGACGAAGGTGCTGGACGGTGTGTGGGGATGGGTATGAGCAACGGGATCGGGTCTTCTTGTTCCTACGGGAGGATCGCTCGCTATGGATACGCTATGCTATGCTATGGATATAGTACCGTACCGGTTCGTACCTAGAAGAGCGCGGGTACAGATGTGCAACGGAATAACCGTGCAGCGAGACAGCAAAGAGACCACCACTCAACCGCAATACAATGCGATGCGGTGGGGAGCACCCTAAGCCTAAGACTAACCCTACACCTCAGCAATAGAGGCAGAAGAGACAACCTATTCTAAAGAGTCAGTGACTAGTTGGGAGGTCAGACGTAGAAGGCGCAAAGCAGCGCTAGAAGGTGCTGTTGAGGCGCGAGGCTCAGTGTTGATATTCGTATCCACCACTGTCACTGTCACTGTCCTCCTGGAAGGCCAACCCTGTGGACTATGCGAGATGATCAAGTCGTACCTCTGCCGGTTGCTATCTGCTTCCTCGGTCGCCTTCCCTTTCTAATATCCGTTCTTATTCCTCTTCCCTTCGGTTCCTCTCCTGTTCCCGATACTAGTCCCCCGGCTATCTCCAAGCGCCTCGACAGATATGCGCTCAAACCCCAATCCTCCAGCCAAAGTGATGGGTGATAGGTGATGGGTGACGGTGCGGTGCCAAAGCCCAGGGTTGCAACGGCAGCCACCGGAGCCTTTCAAACAGTCGTGGGTCGTACAGGTTCCCCCAAACTGGGCAGGAGCGCGTCGTCCGTGGTAGGTGATTCGACTGGCGAATCGCTTAGAGCAAAGGAGAGGGGACCTCGAGGTTGAGAAATACTGTGGGTGGTGGTGTTGTCAAAACCCAAATATCGGGAAAGTTATGTATGGCCTGCCTTGCGCTGCGAACAGGTACGAGTAACTCTACCACAGCCCATGGCCCCATGCGCAGGTGCGTCCCCGAAAGCTACGCTACTCTTCTCGATCTAAAAGTAAAGCGGCGTTCGAGGCACAAGCTTTGGAGTCTCCACCTCCGTCCGAGCTGTGAGGCACAAGAAGCAATTGCCTCGCATCCAACAACTAGACTTTCAACTTGAATACTCGTTATTGGTGAGAATACTCGGAGCAGATTCCGTGGTTTTACGTTTCCTACCATAACAAAAAAGTGAACCTCTGTTGATGCCACTGCCGCTTTCTCATCAAGAAAAAGAGCCTTCATCAGGGGTCAGCTACTGGGGGCACTTGGACGCCGATGATTGGACATAAAATCGTTGTTTTCCATCTACCTTCCATTATTGGCAATAATGCCAGGTCCATCAAGCACTTGTCTCCAAGCTGTTGATGGGCATCAGCGAATCCTTTATCGGCGAGTTGGGGTCTTGCAATTGCTCTTTTCGTCCAAGGACCTTCGAGATGGACAGTGCTACTCTCCGATTCATGACATCCATTGGAATCCTATTGAGACGAGTCACGATTGAGCGATCCCACCGTTCCAGTACCATTGGGAGACTTACCCTACCGTAGCGATTCGCCGATTTCCCAATTCGTAATCGGACTCAACAGGACAGGATAGGAATATATCCACCTATATCAACTGTTTCAGATAGGGTGGTAGCTTCTCCAAGGTAGAGTCAAGCTCCACGCCATCTTTTCATGGACATTACTAAGTACTTACGGGGAAACACGTCAACCCATCCTTTAGGTATCAAGAACTAGAAATGGTATGACTTGCGAATCAGGTCCCATGAAAATAGAAACATGTTTGGGAGGGAAAATTAGTACCTCAGAGAGATTCATACTAGGCGGACGCAAAAAATAGCAAATACTTCTATATTTTGAATTGCTTGACTACTATCAAGCTTCTCGGATTCTTATGTGATTATGCTATGGACACTTAGATCTGTTAACATTATTACTAGGCCACAACAACCATCTGAGAATGGGAATATGGAAACTGTACTATACAGTACGGTCATGATGTCCATTGTCCATACGGGGGCAGGATCCCCAAGAATCAATAAACAGATAAAACCAGGATCAAGCCATCTCGCTTGCCAATTACCAGCTGTTCTAAATGAGTCTTGTGGCTGTGTTTTTCGCAATGTTTACTTTACTTGTTTGCTTTTGAATCATGTAGAACATCTAGAACGATCGAAACAATGTCTAAAGTTTCTTGCCTCCTCAGCCATAGATATCTTGAGTCAGACAAAAAATTGAAAGCCTCAAGGTTGGCGTAATGACAGAGTCCAGACATTCCATCTTACGAACTCCTTCACCCCCTGATGTACATCACATCACATCGTAAGTTCACACTACGTACACAGTAACCACACCCAAAAACCAAGCCAAGACCTCCTCCATACTCGTACTTCTCAAGCCCTACCTTACCTCTGCACCATCACATCTTCACATAAGCACATCACAACATACAATCCCTCGCAACCCAACACTCCTAGTAGGAAATTTTCGAATCACTCACTGAATCTACCGAGTCCCCCAGACAAGATTTCGGGGAAGAGAAGAACGTCAGAACGGAGATCCCCCAAACACAACCCAACCCTACCTCCCACGAGGCGCAACCAAACCAAACCATGCGAAACATTGCCCCAGTCGGCTGGCTGGCTGGTACATGACATGATGGCTGGTGTGTGTTACGACATATGCAGGAACCAGAACCAGAACCAGAGCAAGAATTCCATTCCATTTCACATTTCTAGAAGATGAGAGAGGGGGAGATACGGATGGGATGCTTTAGATTTAAATACACTTTGATTCTTCTTTTTGGAATTCGTTTGGAAACACATTTTTCTTTCCTCGCTTTTTGGAAGGGTCTGCTGGACTTGACGAATATAAATATCCCCATGATTAATCAATCAAGACAGCGGGCGGGGTCTTGGGGAAACACATTCCAGAAACGAAATTTCTCCACCGGGACGGCTTGTTTTTTTTTTGTTTTTTTTTTGTTTCAATCCGAATCCGTCCCGTCAGCTTTTTACCTTTTTTTTTTTCTGATGGAAATTCTCCGAGTTGTTGGAGTTTTATTTCCGCACAGGCTCGACAGGTACCTGGTGTCAAGGTCGACCTTTTTTTTTCTATCAATGCCCCCACGTTTACAGTAGAAGGGCCACGATAGGAACACGGCCAACAGCCAACAGGAATCAGGTCAGGTTGGAAATGGGAATTGTAAGGCTGGAGGAATCCGAGAATCGCTTTCGAACTGCGATGGTTTCATCGTCGCTCGCTGCAACTCTGGAAGACACTCATCCGGTTGGAGAAGCGAGTCCCAAGCACACCACTACTGTACATCTCAACACCTCACCCCAACAACCAGCCCAGGTGGTCTTTCGAACAATCATGTGATTGATCTTCTCAAGTGCAGACGAAATTCAGTAGAATAGGGGATATCTCACCTCATCGACGGCGAAAATATTCCCGTCCCGCCATGTCCCGCGATGTCAGCCTCGCTACTTGTGGGAAGTCCGTCTCAGCCGGTGGGCGTTTTTGTCATCCTTTCTCCTGGCACCTGGTATTTTTTGGGGAGTCGGATGTGTGACTTTATATACGCCGCTCGGGTACAATTGTCCTTTGCAAATTTGATCAGGGCTTCCCTTTTTTACGGAGATATTTTGAGTTTTGAAATATCAACGGATATAATATATAGGTAGACTGTTTTTATCTGCCGTACGAGGTAACGAAAGTATCTTTATATCTTCTAGAAGGAATGGAATACATCACCCCTCGGGAAGGAGCCGGACGGCCATCCTCGCAGTGGACTAAAAATGCACGTCATTAACCTACTTTAGCAGTCCTGGAACTTTGGATAAATCCGATTCAAATTCAACTGTTCGAATGAATGAAAGAATTGCCAAATAAAACAATTTACGATAAAAAGTGGTGAGAAGTATCTCGCTGCCGTTTTCTGTCAACGGGAGGTCGGCAATATCGAATGCGAATTATGACGTAGCAAACGGCCCTCGCATCGCAAAGAAATCCGAACATTCGAAAACAAATAACCAACCACATGGCAACTTTCTAAATATAAGCTTCCATATCCAACGTCAACTGACAGGTACCTCGGCTCTCTAGACCAAATCTGCCTTGCATCTCCAAGTTACGGATTTCTCAAAACCTAGACTCCATCAGTCATTATTAATATGGACCTGCAGAAGTACGTACATTAGTAGGACCCTTTCCACATGAAAGCATCCCCTCCCCTCCCCTCGCCGTCAATCCATCCATGTCGGGAACTTTACGACTCATTATCTTGGCCGCGGCCATGTCTAACTTTTACCACTCGTGATTATCTCTCTTTCTAAGCGACAACGAAAACACTCTCCGAAAGATCCGATATCCAAATACCCTCACACCACTATAAAAACGTAGCAGCGGATGGTGCTTGCGTCGTCGTTGTGGTTGATCTTCTCTTCACTACTGACGAAAGGTACCTCTGTACACAAGCAACAAAGCCACGCCGTATTTTTCAGCCCCCTTCATCGTGCGGCGTTTGTCGTTACCCTTACTTGTCATACGTGAACACGACTTTGTAAGCGTGTTGAATCCATCACTTGTGCCTGGAATAACACATCATTCGTTCTATCCAGGAGATAAGACAAGAGAAGTTTCTCGAACGTAATATGAACCGGGTCTTCTGAGCATCATCGTTCCACTTTACCTATCCGAGTTTGTGTTCAACGCCGTACAACCTTCGTTTGAGCCCTTCTCCTGGGGATTTTCTCAAACCATTATCAAACCTGTGAGAACGACAGTACATCATGATGGGTCGAACGGTATCCAAAAAACCCAAGGCCGCGACGAATCCGTCTTCATCATTGGATGAGGATAATGCGAAATCAACTGCATTATCAAAATCCGATAGCTATGATAGCTATCCGAAGGTCGAAGCGACGAGTACCTCCGCCAACTCTCGGAGGCCTCGAGCACTGAAGATAGCTCTTGATGAATTCGCTCCAAGGGGGACCCCGGAGAGTGGGAGTGAAGAAGATTATGATGCTCTCAAGCCGGATCCCTCTGCTATTGCTGTTGGTGGCAAGGGTGGTGGGTATGAAGGAATCAAGGATGCGAAGACAAGTGTATGTATCTCTTCTACCGAGTTCTCATATATACACCATTTTTACTAACAGCATGACCAGGATAAAGACAAGATCCCAGCGAAACGCAAGGGAAGATTTAGTGACATCGTTTTCACTCGATCATTCAGCACCTTGGATGGTCGTAACCCCGCCACAGCAGAGAGTCCCTTTCGTGGATTCTTCAACCTCTTCTGGCTGAGTGTTGCGTTTTTCATGCTACAGTTGTTTATTGAGAACTGGCAAAACTATGGAAGTGTTCTTGGGGGTAATGAGATTATGAAGATCGCTTTTCGAAGGGACGTCGTTGTCCTGTTATTTTCAAGCGCTGCTATGTGTCTTTCTCTCCTCTTTGGCCTGTTTTTACAAAAGGCTATTTTGAAGGGATATGTGACTTGGAATGGTGCTGGTTGGATAATTCAGAGTGTGAGTCACTTCAGTGACTTTTTGAGAATGGTGATTGAGAGATGAAATGCTGATCGGTTTTATTGTAGGTGTGGGAGATATTTTTTCTTGTGGCAGTTATTGGGTGGACTGTGTTTCGATCATGGCCTTGGAGTCATTCGATTGCCTATACGCTACAGGTAAACACCTATTTTCATAGAACAAGCGAAGGCCGCTAACCAGGATTAGGGACTTGTCATTCTTATGAAGCAACACAGGTACGTTTATATCTCTCTCTACTAGAGAAGTCCGAATAAGAGTATCAGCTGTTGTTCCCTTTCTCACTTATAAAACCGCGCGAAATACTCCAAGATAATTGAGATTCTTATGTGGGGAGTCTTAGGGGGAATTAGTTCATCGAGCTTCTAGTTTGCCTAAGCCTTCTCAAATGAGAGCATTTATTTCATGGTTGTTTCTTCTTCAGATGGAAGACGTGTTAGAACAGCAAATAATCTTACTACAATCAAGCAATTGCTAACCTTTAACCACCACAGCTATGCATTCTGTAAGTAACTCCACCAACCAACCATACCCATCTCTAACGTCTCAGACAACGGCAATCTCTCAGAAGCCCATCTAATGCGCCAAAAACTCATCCACTCCCTCAAAGCCCTCTCAAAAATCTCCCCCGTCACAAGCCCCTCATCCACATCCCCCACCGTCTCCTCCCTCTCGACCTCCTACCTGGACACGCGTCCCACAGCCAGCGACCTAATTCAGCGCCGTCAAGCACTAAAAGACAACTCCAATACCAACACCACCTCCACCATCTCCCAAGTTCTTACCGCCATCTCCTCAGGTGACCCCCTCGACACCGACCAAATCCACGCCTTCACACGGATAATCAACTGGGAAGTCTCAATCCTAAACGAGGACCTAAAAGGCAAGTGTACGAACACGACGAACTACTACCCCAAAAACTTGACGGTAACGAACCTGTTGGATTTCACGGTCATTCCCACGCTGGTGTACGAGTTAGAGTATCCACGCAGCGAGACGATCGATTGGGGGTATGCATTTGAAAAGGGCGTGGCGACCCTGGGGATCATCGCGATTATGAATACCCTCGCCCAAGCACGGATTTACCCGGTTGTTGTGAGGGCTGTCGAGTTGAGGGAGACGTTGCCGGTTGGGGAGAGGTTGAAGGAGTTTCCGTTGATTTTGAATGATTTGGTGTTTCCTTTTATTATGGAGTATCTTTTGGTGAGTTGGTCTCATTACAACTCCCTCTTTCTCAACTTTTCAATTATCTTTTCTCCATGGAATTTGAATTTGAGTTTTGGTTTGAGAGAGAAGGGAAACTGATGAGTGCATAGACTTGGTATCTGATCTGGGAATGTGTCTTGAATTTCCTCGCCGAACTCACTTGTTTTGCGGATCGGTAAGTCTCTTTCTTCTCTCCTTTCTCTACCTACCTCAATATAAACCTCGCTATAAACTAAAAACTGACTAAAACCACTTCATCAGAGGCTTCTGCAACGCCTGGTGGAACGCCGCCTCCTTCGAAAACTACGCCCGAGACTGGAACAGACCAGTGTACGTCCCCCTCCCCCTCCCCCCTATCCCTTACCCCCCACTAACACCCCATCCCCACCCAGGCACCTCTTCCTCCTCCGCCACGTCTACAACAGCTCCATCTCCACCTTCAAAGTCAGCAAATACACCGCCACACTCATCACCTTTTTTCTTTCGGCCATCCTTCACGAGATGCTCATGGTCATCCTCTTCCACCGCGTCCGCGGCTACCTGCTTATCATGCAACTTTGCCAGTTACCACTTATTAGACTGAGTCGCACACGGTTTATGAGGAAACGACCCACGTCGGGGAATGTGTTGCTCTGGGTGGGTCTGTTGACGGGGCCGGGACTTTTGTGTAGTTTGTATTTGATTATTTAGTGTTGGGGAGGGGGGGAGAGGGTGGGGGAGGGAGGATGGAAGGAAAGGATGGAAGGAGGTGGATTTATGGGTTTTGGGACTTTGGGCATGGGTTTGGGAGTTGGGAGTTGGGTTTGGATGGGGTAATTGGGAAGAATGATAATTTATAGGGAGTAGTAGTTTATGGCGATTTTGGAAAATAGGCAGGATTTGGGTATTAATCTCCAATCTTATCTCTATATCCACCTCCACATCCCCAAAAGCGAAGAAAGTGAGAAAGGAAGCCGTTCGTTCAGGTTAGGCATCTCAAGTTTAAGTTCAAGCTTTATTTCATTTCAATTTCAATTTCAATTTCAATATTCATATACTGTATTATTGTATACAGTATATTTACCTTCTATATGAATTATATGTGATCGATTCGATAGTTGGCCCATAACTTGAATTCTTAATTCCTAATCTGAACTCCGAACTCCTAATTGTGCCGAATAAGATAGAGTGTTAAAGAAGCTCTCCCCCCCTCTACCTACCTACCTACCAGGTACTACACAGTACATATAAATCTTCCACACCTCTACCATCCATCACCTATCCAAAAAAAATCTACAATAATAAAATTCTAGTTACTTAGAGGGTGTGGTATACTATACTATACTATAATATACCATACCATATCATAAAACCTTATAAAATTAAAGATGTAGAACTCTTACCTCCCCATGTTACCCTACCCATATATTATAATTAACAATATAGGGTTATAAAGACGTTTGGTTAAGTTGAGTTGAGGGGAGTTGAGATGACTAATCTAGATCTTTGGAGTCTTGATGGAAAGGTAAAGGCACTATACTGTAGAAGATATGGGTTTTGGGGATTCTTGGGTTATTTAAGGGGAGGGGAGTGGGGTTTGTTGGGGGTTTGTGGGGAAGGGGGGATGGGGGGTTGTATGTTGAATTTATGGGGACGTAGAGTAGTGTTATTGTTGTTGTCTTACTCTGCTGGACGTAAGTCCGTCCTAAGGGTGTACGGTCCTTCTTCTAACCAAATTAAAACTGGTATAGTATAGTATATAATAAAAGTACAGGGGAAAATGAGAATACTACGAATTTCCCAGGCCTTACGAAAGCCTTAAAAAGCCCTGTCTCTGTACCTCGCGTACACCTCTACCAGGACGTAACCAGGTTCTCCCTATGTTAATACCTTCTTCTACTAGGTGTGAAGCTTTTCTGCTTGTATAATAGAAAAGCTATTCTTTATTAGGAGTCTAGCTTTTTATTACTAAGCTTGAGCTTGTTCGTGCTAGCTTGTCATTCCTATGTCCTGAAGGGTGATTGTTGAGCTGAGGAGAATTGTTTGTTGAGTTGTGTGTGTGTTTTGGGATGCTGGTTCTTGTCCCGAGAGGTGGGGAGGAGGGAGAGGGAGAGGGAGAGGGAGAGGGGCTAAAGTAGGATGAAGTAGGCTACTTATAATACACTGTGCAAGGAGGGAAAGTGATGTTTCTAGACCAGTGAAATTGAATTGTTGTAAATAATATCTTGTTGAGTTTAGTAAAGTACCTTAGGAGTATTGAAATTAAGTTGTTTTGTGAAGTTTATATATTAAGGAGGACCTTATAAATAGCTGGTTAAAGACATTGATATCTACAGAGAAGAATACCGTATTAATTATTTATAAGATAACATTTTACAAATAAAAAGTTTCTCTAGGGACAAAAAAGAACCTTATCTTAGGTAAAGCTATTATTATCTTATAATGTAATTTACCCCGCTCTTTCTTGATGTTTAATTGAGATTCTAGCCCTCTGGTTGGTTAGAATTTATAAGATATTAATATTTTGAAAAATTTAAACCTTATTTTATATAACTGTTTATCTTATTCACAAATGTTATCTTATAATCTAATTAATACGGTAGTGGTTCAGCCCTAAATTTCTGAAGCCATATAGTCGCTTCTAGCTCCGAGTCCCATAAGCATCGCTTCTCGCTTGTCCTATAATTCTCTCAAGGTAGTATTTTTGAGGACATCAGTGACTCGATTGAGGACTCTAAGAGGGAATTTTTGAAAACCAGGCTTCTAGCCCTAGTAAAAGAATCTCAAAGAATTAGAAAGATAAAAGTTTTCTAATATTTTTACAACTTCTATTACATTGTCAGATCCCTCTCTACGCGTTCAACCAATCACAGCACCATCCAATGCCGAACTTCAGCCATGATCACGCACATAACCACCCCACTTTCCGAAAATCTCACACAAACCGATAGATTTCGCGATAAGCGCTGAAACATCTCAATCAAAAGATAGCAAAAAGCACAGGTGGCCGAGTGGTCTAAGGCGCTGGTTTTAAGAGACTTCTACGAAGTCTTGATCCACCAGTTTCGAGAGAAGCATGGGTTCGAACCCCATCCTGTGCAAAGGATTATTCTTTTTTGTATCCCTCCTTACAAGAGAAGGGATGTTTGATTCATGTCGGTTCTGTATCTTGTCTTGGTGATTTTTTTGATGGGGGTAGTGGTGGGAGGTTTTTATGTTGTTGGTTTTTGGGGTTGGGTTTTGATGGGGAAGTTTGTATGGCGCGAGAGAGAAAGGATGTATGTCGTAGTAGAGTTATGTGTAATAGTGAAGCGCAGTAGGAAAACGGATTGACTACAAGTATTAGATGTCTTTAACCAATGAAATTGATTTTAATCAAGAGCGTCAAATTGTTACTATTAATGATCATGAAACAATCCAATAATTCATTTCATTCATTCACTTTCTATAAAAGCAAAGCACCTCAGCTATATCTCGCTTCCCCTGCCTCATAATTCATGTCAGAATTCTTTGACCTCATAGAGAATTGCCACAGAAACTCTAGTTACCATGCAATTTTCTTAGGTTTTTTGAACAGACTTTATAAAATAAAGCAAAGATGCAATTAATTTCTCAGGCGTGATTTCAACCTTCTTTTGGTAAGGTGCGCTTGAAATTATGACGTATGTATATTTCAACTTCATGTCTACGAAGATAGGATGTCTTTTTAAGATTAAGGCAGAACTAATATTCTGCACTTTGCCCCATTGAGCGGTTAGCGTCAACCAATAAAGTGCCTTTGTGAAATTGGCGAGCTTTCGCCAAAACATAGGCTGTAGCCTTGCGACGGAAGGCTGCGGTCACAATCGTCTACTACCCACCTACCTCATCTCCAACCTAACCACCACATTCGATCTTCTGACCACCACCACTACCACCACCACCAACCACCGATCTTGTTTTCCTCCCCTCGACCTCTCCAACAATTATCAACCAAGTCATCTCAATCGGAAATAGCCCTTTTGCACATACCAAGGACCACTGATAGTCTATCTCTCTCTTGCGACAGATGATCCGCCTCAATCTACTACCAAAACCGACGTGAATAAGGCAGCCGCAATCTTCCCAATTTTCAGTCAAACCACAAAATCGGACCCCCAGAGGCAAAAACTTCAATACGGCAAAGAGACAAAAATCGTTCCTTGTCACCCAACCACTACCCAAGGAGATCAGACAGGAACCACCAACTACACAATGGACAAAGACGACTTGCAAGCTCTTTGGCTTAGCCACATGCAAAAAAACCCCTATAGCAGATGGGTCAAAGAGAATGGAGAAATCAAACCCCAGAAAGGCACTGCCCATGGTGACCAACAGATTCAAAGTGACAGTGATGGAACACACTTTCTTATTTTGAAGAATGCTCAACGCAGAGAAATCGTTTTGGCTGACGAGGTCTGTGGTGTCGTACTGCGTGAATGGTCAAATTTCAAGCCTCAGCACAAGAGACCTTTCATACCATATCTCTTCAGACAATATGCAGGATTTTCTCACTTGGACATTGAGTTTATCATAACAGAGTACAAAAAGAGCAAGAAGGCAGCTAAGGGAAAGGCTCGCGATATGGCTTCTGGAAACCTTCTATCCCACGATGAGCACTCGGAAAGAGTCTTGGGACTCGCTCCTCCAACTGAAAATTCTGCTCCTTCTGGCGCCACTTCATTGTCACATTCACTCAACACCAACACTGGATTGCCTCAGGCTCAGAACGACGCACATTATCCTCATTTCCAGAATTCAGCAACCTCGCAAGACGCTACAACTACCGCTCCTACACCTACCATTAGCAGAAGCAATAACTACACCATGGCGCAAACTCCCGCTTACCCCGCTACCATCAATGACAACCCGATGGCGCAACACGATGCGCTACTCGCTCACGACCTTCCCAATCTCATTAGCCACTTCGCTAATGCCGAAAGCAAAACTGTCCTCTACGAGCACTTCGAACTCATCAAGGATTCTCTGCGATTTGGCCGCGCACCAGCTATCCACATTCCCGCAGGCCTGCCATTCGCAAGCCAGAGTGTCTCGTTAGAGGCATGCGATCTCATTGTCGCCGATGAGACGCATGCCGCGAGGATCCTACAGGGCCCCCGAGAGGCTCTATACGGAAAGGTCCTGTTGATCCGAGGTCGGCAGAGGCGGTATTGCATCCAGACTCGCTTGCGAGTATGATATCTGCTTTCGAGGAGGTTGTGGAAGTCGATAAATTGCGTACGAAAGCACGAAAGGCAGTCGTTACAATCGACGTTCAGGATATGACAGTTGCGCGTGGTTCGAGAAAGACAAATAGCGTGTTGCTTGAGAAAGTTATCGAGGCGTTGAAGGATACTACACCATGGGTCCCTGGTGGAAAGACACCAATTAACCTTCTTAATATTGCCTCAAGACCCAAACACTTCATTGAACCGCGAATTCTCACAACATATGCGGCGTTTGGAATCATCGATAAGATCACCAATCTTTATAAGAATGTGAAAGGAAGAAGCTTGGGAAAGGCCATTCCATTCGACTTCGAGGCCTGTCGCAATTTCCAGATATTCGGACAGAAACTCACGTCATCGTTGTGGCACAAAGACACCATGGGATTCGGTACATGGGTTCGATGTATGTTTGGCAAGAAAGTGTGGCCTGTCATGGCCAACATGACAGACGATGACTGGAAGGGGTTCACGACCCTTGGTACCACCTGGAAACCTAGTGATCAATCCGTACCACTCATTGTTCTACATCCTGGCGATGTATTGGTGATGCTTTCGGGCAATCACAATGTCCATGCCCCCATTACCTTGGAGGATTGTTACATGGAAGGAGGTATGTTTTGGGACACTCGGTGCATGGGAGCGATTCTGGAGCATATCAAATCACAGTTGGAGTACGATAGCATCAGCAATGAAGACGTTCCTGCTTCATTGAAGGATATTTTATCGTATTTGCGGAATTTGATCAAGATTTCCCCGGCAAATTTTGGTGTTGAGGATGATAATGGAGGGGAGCTTATTGGTCAAATAGACGAGGTGCTCGTTGCCCAATCAAACAAGCGAAAGCAGGGAAGGATGAATTGAGATGTAGCATAGCATGAAATGAATATGAGTTGACCATAACATAAACATATCATGAACATCGATGAATATGAAATGACAATGAAAAAACTATGAAAAATGCCTTTAAAAGTTCATAGACTATTATAAAATCTCAAGTGAAAGTACCACGATTTACGTATAAAAACAAAGTAAAAATAATAAGATCTTAATAAAATATAAAAATTACCGATTATCTAATAGATTAAAACAATTAAGTAATATTCTATTACTAATTTATACTACTAATTATTACGTTTTTTAATAATTTTAATTAAGTTATAGAAAAGGAAATAAAGATTCTTTTTTATTTAATAAAATAAGAGAATTAAAATATTATAAAATAATTATAGAAACTAGAAAAAAGTAGGGTTACTATTAAATAAATAGAATACTTTTTTATTTAAAGAAGTTAGGATAAAAGGAAAAATCTAGTAATCTTACGCGAATATAGGGATTAATTACTTAAATTAGTTAGGAAAAGATTAAGAGTTTATTTATTTTACACGAAGATATATTTTAAATATAATAAAGAGATAGTTAAAGAGTTTATTAGATTACTTAGTTATTTAAAGGAGTTAGAAAAAGAGTAAAAATCTAGTAATCTTACGCGAGTATAGAGTTAAATTACTTTAAATAGCTAGGGAAAAAATAAGGGTTATTTTATTTTACGCGAAAATATATTTTAGATATAATAAAGAGATAATTAGTTCTTTAATTAAATTACTTAGTTAATTAAAATCGCTAGAATAAGAATAAATATATAATACCTTTAAGCGAAAATAGATTATAAATATAAGGGGAAAAGTATTTAAGTAAAAGGTTAAAAACTTAGTTATATAAACTAGCTAGAAAGAAAATAAATATATAGTACTTTTAAGCGAAAATATATTATAAATATTAGGAAAAAAGAGTTTAAATATAAGGTTAAAGATAAAGTTATGTAAGCTAGCTAGAAAGAAAAATAAGAATAAAGTACTTTTAAGCGAAAATAAATTATAAATATAAGAGAAGAGACTCTTAATATATTATTAAAAATAAAGTCATATAAACTCGCTAGAATAAAAGTGTGACAGACGTGCTTCTGGACAGTCGGAACAAACAACACTCTATTCTTAGGACAGAAGACTAGGAGAGAAGGAGAGCTCGAGAGAGCTGGGAACTAAATACAGGTCGTGCGCGCTAGCTCCTTGCTAAGCGAACATATGACATCCAGCCCTCGTGACCATAACCGTCACAAAAAGTATAAGTTAGTAACCTTATATAATATTATATCTATAATATATTAAAGGTATAATTATATAATTTATTATATAATTTACTTATTTTAATATTTAGAAAGAAATTAAAAGTATAATAATCTTTCTAAAGATTATTAACTTATTTTAAAATAATAATTAGCTAGACTTTATTTTATTATTATATTTACTATTATAGAATATAGTATATTCTTAAATAGAACGTAATAAGTAAAGAATAACTTTAGTAGCTATTCTCTATTATATAGAGAATTATATAATAATAAAGTTATACTAAAGAACGTAATAAATATAAGGACTTCTCGTTATATTCTTACCTTAAATAGAACATAGAGCGTAGAAAATACCTACCTTATAAGTAATTAAAAAATAATTCTCGACCTTTTAACTAAGTACGACTACCTCGCGAGGAAGTATACGATATCGAAGTTCTATAAAAAAACGATTAGATATAAGGAATTACTACCTTTATAGAACCTCTACTAATACTAATAACCTTGCCAGTACCTACACTTTCTATACCTCCCTCGAGCCGAAATATCTCGAGAGTATACTATACCGAAAATATCCTGAGACCAGGCCTTGAATCGCGCACTTGTACCTGCATTTCACGTTCTCAAGGAGCTATATTTTCAGGACCAAACCCCCACCTAGCTAGAGGGACCTTTTCATTTCATCGGTTCCAGACTACATTTGCCCCTTGTGCAAGGGTCTTTCGCCAACATTTACAAGGCTATTTTTCCTTCCCAGAGGGACATTTATTGTACACCTTGAACTGCCTTTCGCCACAATCCTCCCTCTCTTTAGAGAGACTTTCAAAACTACGATTTCTTCTGAATTTTCCAACTTCTGAGGACTAATCCTTCATTAATTATGAGCTGACGTTGCTAATATATTTGGGGATTTTATCCTGCTTTACTCTATGCCGAACAGTCGAGACCTACTATAACCCCCGACTATATAGAACTATCGCTAGCACTGAAACACGACCCTTCTGATCTTGTAATCTTACGGGTACGTAAAACAAAGAGAAATAGGGAGTCCATACACTACCCCTCCCTAAGAACCAAGGACATTGGCAGAAGAAAGACGACAGAGACCCCGCCGCCCCTAGGACACTCGCTTAGCATGGAACCGACACCCGATTATACGTCCTGCACAAGGAAGACAGCACTGCTTATGATTCACACCTGATAGCATGTGTAGCAGTATATGCTTCGAGCACTCCTGTCTGGCAATCTCCCTATCCTATTTCCTCGATTAGAGCTTCTACAAGCATACGAGTAGTCAGAAGCGAGCTGGCTAGATAACACTCGTCCCACCAGGGGTTGACACTACTCCGTGCGCAGTCCTAGATTTTGGCCGAAAACACACCAAAATCTGTGTTTTTGTAACCCTATAACTATGTAACTTTATATTAGAACAGTACGTAATATTTGGTATATTGATTCTCTAGGGTATATAGATAAGTCGCATACGCGAAAGTTTTATCTAAAACCTAATATATCTAAAGATATTCTAATCGAAAGTTTTCCCTACTAAATTTACTAGAGGATTTACTAGTTTTATATAAAATTGGGAGAGTAAAGTTTATTAGAATTCTAAAGAGTACAGGTTAGAGGTATTATCTATCTCAATCTAAAAAATGAACTATAGCCTATTTCAACTATTCTTCAATTTATTATAATTTACTAAAGTAGGGTGTTTTTGGTGTGTTTTCGGCCAAAATTTGGGACTGCGCACAGAGTAGTGTCAACCCCTGGTGGTCCTATAAGAAAAGGGAAATAGATACCTCTCCCACCTTCTATTACGTACGCCAAAGACCCTCCTCACCTGCCGAACTCAGTAGGAAGAAACTTTGCAGGGGTTAAACTCCCCTAGTACCTCCGCCAGACATCCCTTATTTTAGTCAGACGCGACTAAGCGAAGTGATAAGCGAAGGTCGAATGGCTAAAGTACTATAATCTGCTACATACAGACACAGCGAAGCAGAAAGATAGACAGACGAGTACATAGACTGATATGATAGACAGATGGTTGGAAAATGTGACTAGCTAGATGTTGTTGGTATATTTGGTTTTCACTTAGTGCCTAGGCTGTCAAGCCCATCCAGGCCTAGTGGCATATATTATCTCTTCACTTAGATAGCTCTCTTTTCTTCTTTAGTTGCTTCAATAATAAGATATCACAATATTGTCGTCTTCATCTTGCTAATCCATTGTATCCCCGTACCTCCAAGAGTTTATGAGCCCAGAGCTAACAGGCTCTTGAAGACGACGATATATTATCCTATAATTGTAGGCTGTGTTTTTTACCAACATCATCGGTGCCACTTGCAACACTACTCCAACCTATTTCGTCTGTGAACTATGTCCAGCGATCAAGCAACGGAATGAGTTCAAGATACAGACAACTCAGCTGACCCATTCGCCAGATCAAACAAAGTTCGATGATCCAACAATGCACAACACTAGACAAGAGAGGAAAAGATATATAGCACCCGCTTCTAAAGTTGGTACTCATTTCTTTCAAGACTTCTCTCAGTTGTGCCAGTACTGCGATATATTTACGCAACAATACAGGCTATATATACCTAGATTCCAAGCACTTAAAGGAGAATATCACATTAATAGAACCTATTTTTGTGCCCTTTGTTATTTACGTGCTTTGTGTTTGTTCTTTTGATTTAGTGCCCAATATGCCCCTATATTATTTGTGCCAAGTTATACTAATAACACTCTGTGTACGTAAACTATCTAAGGAAAATAAGTCGAAAGTATTATAATCATTTGCGAGATTACATTTCTATAAAAAAAAGAATAGAGTGAGTCTTAATTACAGTTACAGTAGCGTAAGAAATAAGTAGAGTGGGATAGAGTAGAGTACAACTTAGTGGTATGAAGTAAGTTGGACGCGCTCTCAAGTATGATATCTATTATGACACAAGCACTCTCAACTCCACTTTCTGGCACCAGCATATTACATAGAGGGCACGAGTTCTATTTCACACACTTACAGTTAGCTAGGTAGCATGCCATGATGTTAGTGCCGTTACTACTCCTAGCTAGCTTCTCTTTCTATAATTACTTTATTCTTGTATTGTGCCCTCGACTTTAATATTTAGTAACAATGCTCGAGAAACATACTCGGGACCTATACACGTCTGTCTACTTCGAATAAGATTTATTCTTCACAAGACCTGGATTAAGAATCCAGGGAACCTTACAAAATCACTTTCGCAAAACATAGCATAGATTACACCATCTAGAACAGTAACTAAGAGAACATAACTTTTATAGAACGCTCCCAACGGGACTGAAATCCAAGAATCAGATTTTGCATCGATAGAACAGAGCTTTTGAAGTACCGCGAGGCAACTGACTTCCTCTGCTGTCCTAAAAACCCGTCCAGTCCCCCCTTTTCTATCCCTTCCAGATCTGAGAGGAACCAAAAGGACGTGCTGTTCTGAGTGGAGTCAAGGCATCCACTTTCGAAGCACTTTACACGTACGCACGCATTACAAATGTTGCGCTGTGTGCGCTGTGAGGTTCCTGGAGCTATATAAACCTACATTCCAAGCATTTAAGCCTCAATTCGACCCAGTTATTGTGTTCACTAATATCCATTTCGAGTGCACGTCTTTTTGGTTCCTCTCAGATCTGGAAGGGATACAATCCTGTTTTAGATTAATCTCTTTATATTTAGACCCTCTAGTTTAATTTGACCTATTACTGTACTTGCGCATAACATTGACCTGTCCCGCAAACTAGCCAGATGAACCCCGATTATAATCTCCCTTAAGAATACTCTGCCGAGCTAGCAGATATTACAAAAGATCACCCCCTTTTCGGCTCGCTTAGCTATCGACCTCACAGCATGGGTCATAAACATTGGCCCCGAACTCACTTCGTATTATAATACGGTCAAAAGTAGCTATCCCTCGCAACTTGTAAAAAGTAAAAGAACTTAAGGCTTTTTGCAATATAACAAGCATGATCGCTCGGCTCGATAACTAATTATTAGCTCTACCTCCTATAATGAGAGAGCTAGGAAAGGATCAGAAAATACCTATCGACGGCGCTTCTCACTCCGTTTCAAAAAGGACCTTATCCTAATGGAACAATTCTACTAGGAACTATTTACTCTTGGTATTAGGGAACGGCTTTTGGATTTCGCGCAGTGCGAGGGGATGTTGCTAGGAATCGAGTTTCGAGATACTAATACAGTAGTTTCATCTTCATCAAATTTATGAGAAAAACACCAGTTGTTGGAGTTCGAAAATAATATATTCTGCATTACATATTCTGGCAAGGTTATTTTCAAAGAATCGAGACTAACAATCATGATAGCTTTTTGGTACGGTGTATGCCGCACTCTAGAGCTGATCTGCTTAAAAATAATAGCCCAATATCCTAAGCTACCTTTTCCTTTGTTCGCAACACACTATTATGAAAAAAGCACCTCCATTCTTCTGAAAATTTGCAGCACTGCTGGGACCCGAGCCAGTCCTCGAGTTATCCGTGAATCTGGTTGGTGTTAACCAGCTCTGGCATAATGCACTTGAGAACACACCAGAACATCGCTCCCACTGTTACACGACCGGCTTCTAGAGAATCAGTTTAATCCATTTGAACCAACGGAAGACTCAATCCTACGCTATAGCCTTCAACTTTAATGTATGCCTCTTCACCCCAAGCGACCACAAACATGAGCTGGTTTGTGCCCTTGTATTCCTGGTGAAGGGTCGTCCAGAGTCACTTCGAACGAAGGGTACTGGCTCCCAGTGAAGTATACGGAGTGTGAAACGGAGATTTAAATGGGACATCTCACCCAGAAGTTGCCCATATTGCGTAACAGCTAGGAAAACTACAACACGCAACTTGAGATTTAGGAAAAGAATATATACTTATACACTTCGTCTGTTAGACACTTCTACCCCAAAGTTTATAACTATTGTCGCAGACACGAAAGTCATTCCCGAGGCACCAGCCAGAAGAGCTCCACCGATTTGAAAAGGAAAACTTGACAAGAACCCCCAGGAAAGCGTTGAGATGATGCTAAAGTAAATGTAACGATAACCGACACAATAAGCCAGCTCGATTCAATCTCCCAAGCTGGTAACACATAGCAAGTGAAGGAGTTAGCTTTTCCAGTTCTGAACAAATGTGGTCAGTATAAAGTAGAGTACACAAATCCTAGATATAACAACAAGTCAGCTCAACACAAACGCGCGCATTGAAAAAATCTGGACTACCGATCTCGTACCTACTACAGTACCGTTTTTTCCCTGGCGAAACCTACAACTCCATCGAGCCACCCGTTTCCAAAATCTCCAATCCAAAGCCTCGACTACTCACCCCTGTAGCTTACACCTCCTCATTGCGAAAAAGCAACCAACTTACCCCCTTTCTTTAAGAGAGCACAAGCATAACTCCGCTACAGATTTGGAAAACAAGAATCCATGGATGTCACTCATTTGGTCGCAGTCAAATCTCCGTTGTTCCAAGAATAAAACCTATAACATAATCACAGCGTAAGGACATCAAGTAACACCAGGCTCCCTTCGGACTCGATTTGAAGCAATTTCGTAACATAAGGCGATATGGAACTCCACCGACTTTGATTTGGAATATGTTATGTGTATATTGGGATATTGGGTCAGCGAAGCTTGAGAAGCGGCTTTGCGTTCTTCGTGGCAATCCCTACGGTATGTGCACTTTTGACTCTCCCCTGAGGGCCATAGCTAGCTTGTCTCCCTATAGCTTATTTGCATATTCGTTTAATACGTTTTGTATTGGGATAACAGCTTGTGCTGTCCATGTAGTCAGGCTTATGGATACATCGCTAGGCACATACACCACACCCATCCTCATAATCAAGATCCTCAAACCCCTCCTGGAATCTGTTCCCGTGATAGTCATCGATATCATGCTACCACCCCTTCTTCCCCACGCCATGCACGCCATTCACCACATCAAATCATGTACAGTACATCCAACGCAGACACAACACAAGAAACCAAGAGACCAAGAAACCAACAACTTCCAGGAAAGCGCCATCTAACAACCTATGCTAACCTCATCGAGTTCTCTTGTCAGATAGGATTCGAGGCAAAAGACTCGTATTCTCTAACATAAGGAGAGAAGCGAGGCGTGTTACCCACTTATACTGTACAAGAACACGCTAGCAACATACGCTAGCAGTCATGTGGCAGGCATCGAGGGAATCGAAGCGAAGCGAAGCGACGATTCCTGATAACAAGTTCTCATCGTTGTTTCTTGTTCTGCAAGGTTTTACTGTAATGACTGTATTCGTCACGTACAGTACATATATCCAGCTAGCCCAATTTGCGAAAGTACTATAGCATGTCAATTTTCCCACCCCAGGGCCTTTGGCAGGTGAAAAGGAATAGAGTCATGGACGAATAAGATACCTCGTGGAGTGCCCTCAGCACACTGGTAGATACATATACCTAGAAACTTGCGACTTTCCTGGAAGAGCTGTAATCTTACAGCATCACAATCACAAAGCCATACCAAAGCACACAAAAACGAATCTCAAGAAAGACCAGCATCACAGCACAACTCACAAAAGAATGTATCTTCCATTTTAGCTTTAGCTACCTAAAAAGCCCCCCGTCGAAGTATTCGAAGGCGTCTTATCACTCCCACCCCTCAGATGGGAAGCGGACCCCTTGAACAAACTCTGCCAGATAAACGCCTCGCTAAGCAACAACTCGATATCTTTCTCGCCCCAATCCCGCGTCGGCAGGGCCTGCAGGAACATCATGACCTCCTGGAAATCCATTTTCCTTAGCTTCTCCGACCATTTCACCAGGAAGGCGACGCAGACATAGAGGTGGAATTCGGAGAAGCCTTGTTCCTCGGCCTGGCAAATTTGAGGGTCAGTAGTTGGAAAAAGGGGTCAGAATGGGGGAAGGGGTATGAGAAGGGAAAGAGGACTAACCATATATGTATCCCACATTCTGATAGTGTTCCTGACACTAATCTCACGCATCAAGAGGCAATTCATCCATCGGAAACTAAACTGAATAAACTCCACGCCCTCCTGCTCCAAGTGTTTCGCAAGCGCTTGATCGATCCTCGCGGTAAGATCATGAAGCGCCGCAACCTGTCGTTGAATCCCCGGCTGGGCAAAAATATAATTATCCTGAATCCCGTCCAGTAGTTTTGTCAAACACCAGAAGGAATCTGCTTCCACTGCATCCAAGACGGGCTTTGGTAATTGCCCTGGATCCATCCCACTCTCCACATCCGAGTCGGTAATATAACTCGCAAGAAAAACTTGCCAAAATGGTGTTACAAGATCATTAATCCCTTGTACATAGCCACTTGCAGGATGCCGTACAGCCCAGAGATATAAGATTCTCTCCAGTGACCGCTGTGTAGCCTCGTAACTGTAAAGCTCTAAATGGGGATTTGTACGTGGCACGTCAATACTAATTTGATGCCATACTGCTTCGTCTAACCCTCTAACTTTCCCAGCTGAGGCAGAAGTGTTACTGGTCCTTTCGAAGGCCTGTCGAACTCCATCGAGATATTCCTTCCGTTTTCTCTCCAATGTCCCTACACGCCTCTCACTACTTGTGGGAAGATACCCCAGTAATAGCTGCCATGTCATTGCTCTCACTTCTTCGGGAACTCCTGACCAAGCTGCAGATCTGAGCTCAGTTAGTGGTATCGAAGTGGCTTGTAATATCTTTTTGAACTTGTTAATCCGACTTATACGCGAATTATGAACATCCACCTCCTTGGTTGAAGAATCTGGGTGTATTGGAGCGTGATTGATGAGATGTAGAGAATTTGCTGGGTCTCTTAAGATTTCCTTATATTGAGGCCTCAGTATCTTTCCCTCGCTTTTCTTTGCAACAGGATAACTTGGCGCAGGTCTTTCAATGGCAATATCTGCACTATTTGAAAGTCGACGGGGTCCGAAACCACCATATCCTCCCTCCAAGCTTTGTCCAAAGGGAGCCATATTCCCTACGAAATCTGGGTAGTTCTTCGCGGGGGCCTTTTTTGTTTTCCTTTTCATACTGGACATACTGGGTAACCCAAAATCATCCCCGTCGTCATTATCGTAACCATAGTCGTCATCTTCGTCAACATCATCCTGCGTGTCCCAATCATTATTCGTGTGCGACAGAAAGTCTGTGTATGTCCTTCGAGGGGGGGAGGAAATCGCACCCCCTCGTCTACTTAGAGGTGGGGTATCACTGAGTGTCTTATACAACGAAGACGGGGGAGGTGTTCGAGGTCGTCCTGAGCTTGAAGCCAATGACCTGAGTCGTACATCAGCTTTTGGGTTTCCATGCGAGGAGTCCTTGGTGTATAACATACAGATTGTCAATCTTCAATAGATCCGTATGCGAATATGAAGCGCCCACGACCAGCCCTGGGTCCCGTTTCTGCGGAGATGTGTTTCTTCTGGCTTCTGAACTTCTCCCTCGCCAGAAAGGCGAAGCTGATCTGGAAGCCTCGTCAGTACATGTTCGTCATTTTGTCGAATTGGAAGGAATTGGAATGCGATGCGCGGGGTAGTAGTACATACTCGGATCTCTCTACAATACACAAAGGTCAGCCTCGTTTTCTTGATGTAGCAAAGGACACCTCGTTGCTCAAAGGGCATGAACTGACCAACCTGTACCATTTCCTACGCCAGAAGCTGCAGTCAGCTCTGTAACTCGGGGTTGGAGGGGAGGTTAGTACAAGTCGGGGTCGGAAAAGTACAAGTAGGAAAGATGTACTAACCTGCTGCGGCGGCGGCTTCTTGGGGCCATTTGAAGAAAACATGTTGGAATCCTCAATCCCCAGGTTTGTACCTCATTCCTATGAACACCTTGACCTTGCGCTTTGGATATCTAGAGTTGGTGATATATGGGAGATCTCAGAAGCAAGGTTTCAAGGTCGGCGTCGGATTCATTCACGGACGGCCCTTGGCTGCCCGCCTCACGTGTTATCAGAGGGACACTTGACACCTCACCTGCAGGCCTCGATAGCGCAGCCTCTGGTGAGCAGGCTCGGGCAGGTACCAGTAGCGTAGCTTAGCTGACATCACCCTTGTCTGATTGGTGCCTTAATGGCCTTCCCCTGGGTTTCTGCCTGAGCTACCAGGTAGCCTTACTAGCCTTACCTGGGTACTACTAGCCTTTAGCTTCAAAAGCACCTGCACTGAATCTGCAGACTCCCGGAGCAACCACTGCCACTGCCACTTCGACATCAACATCCAACGCTCCTCTGTGTCGACCCTAATCTATTTCTTCTCCGTCGTCGCATACCTGAGATCTGCTCATTGAAGGCGACTTGTCTCAACTAACCATTCTTCCTCTTCACGTCTCTCATTAGATTCTTTAATCCTTCCAAGTTTTTCCCTTCTCTCCGCTTTCCGCCTTCGACCAGGACACAGGAGAACCCCCGCAACCTTTCCTTGCGATCAATTACGAACCACGCGCATCCTTTCGTGCGGGAATTGACACAGGACTCTTCTCTAATCAAGGGCGGTATTCAAAATGGCGGAACCAGAAGCTTTCGAAGATGATCTCTTCGCCGATCTGTACGTATTCCGCAGTCGCACGGTGACTTCCTCAGCTTCACCTTCTACCGCAATTCCATCTCAAAATCAACGGAAATATTCAAATTATTCGATCATCACCCACAATCGCACTGCTGACTATTCCCCGCAGGTATACCGAAGATACCGCAGCAAAACCAGAGCCCGTCGTAGTCAAGCCAGAGCCACCGGCCCCTGTTGAGGTAAAGGCAGAGGAGCCAGCTAAACATGAGGAACACAATGGCGAAATGGACACCCATAACTATGGCAACGATGAGGAAATGGAGGAGGATGAGATAGATTTCAATCTTGGTAATGGAAATAGTTATGACTCGTCAGCCAACAACCACGAAGCACATGGCCCCGGAATCAAGGAAGATGGGTAAGGATCAGTTTCTTTTTTTATTTTACAAGTCTTATTTCGCAAAGTCTACACATAACATTAGAGATCTGGGAAGCACTTTAAACCACTTGCAGTGTTTGCATGTTCATTGGCAGACGTTGGGTCTGCTCAAAATTGCGAGGACATAGGGATATCAATGAAGGCTGCGACCAGTTTCACATAATGAATATCAGTAAGAACGGAAGTCTGGGGCAGTAGTATGGCAGTTCTGGTCGCATGTTGGGGACTGAGAAACCAAACCTTGCATTCAATCGGAAGAGAAATTCAAGCAACAATACTGAGTATGGACGAGGGGTCGATTCATCACCGATTAGAGGATATGGCCAAGATGGTGTACTGGCGTCGTACAGTATCGGTTACAGGCTGGGGTTGGGCAATTGTTCAGGGCAAATTCATACCTAGCGTGGCCGATGCTAGAGACTGCAGATGGAGGAGAGGCCTGGTTCGGGGAACTGGAAAAGTTTTTGCCTGGTGTGCAATCGACAACAACTGCCATAGTCAGAAGCCTACATAGCCTATTGTCGAGATTATCTTCATAGAGCATCAGTTTGTGGCCACAGATAGGCTTAGCAGAACAAGCAGCGTATAGCGCTCCACGCCAGTACCTAGCAACCTAGCATGACGATAGCAAAAGACACGATTTGATCTTGGAATCCCTGGTGTCAATCTTGCTCTTTTCATGACTTCCATGGGTTCCATTAGCATGCCATCTGTACATGCAGTTCAGACATCAACCGATATTTCACCACTATCAGAAACCGACCTCATCAAACAACCCAACATACAGCCTAGTCGGTTGGTCACTGGGCAAAATGCCAGTCCTACCAAGCTTGAATTATTGCACCGACAACATTTGGCTAGCCAGGGGCGTCCGAAAAAAATGTCTCAAGCGAAACATGACACTGTGCCCACAAAGGAATGCCACAACCGATTGGAAATAGGGGAGGGGATTTTCACAACGTTTAGCCACTTCCGACAGTTATCTGATGTTTTTCTTGTATCACTAGAATAGGATAGATTGCTGACTGGTCGTAACTATGCAGGAAGATGTTCATTGGTGGATTGAACTGGGAGACTACGGATCGTAAGTAATGATGCTTTGAGAGTGCAACCTCACAGTCCATAGATACATAACTAATCTAAATAAATAGAATCATTGAAAGAATACTTTTCTCAGTTCGGCGAGGTCTTAGAATGTACGGTCATGAGAGATAGTGTTTCCCAACGATCACGAGGTTTCGGATTCTTGACATTCAAGGATGCGAGAACTGTTAACATTGTCATGGTCAAGGAGCACTATTTGGATGGCAAGATTGTAAGGATTTCCTTTTCTTCTTTTTATTTCCGTACAATTGTCCTAGAAAATTACTAACACATAACAGATCGACCCAAAGAGAGCTATTCCTCGAGATGAGCAAGAACGTACCAGCAAGATCTTTGTCGGAGGTGTCAGCCAAGAGGCCACTGAGCAAGACTTCAAAGAGTACTTTATGCAATTCGGTCGAGTCGTAGATGCTACTCTCATGATGGACAAAGATACCGGCAGACCACGTGGATTCGGATTCGTCACCTTTGACAGCGAAGCCGCAGTTGAAGCATGTCTTGAGGCTCCTCTTGAGATTCTTGGAAAGGCAATCGAGGTTAAGAAAGCCCAACCAAGAGGTAACATGCGAGAGGAAGAGGAAGCTCGAGGAGGCGGAGGTAGAGGTGGTGGAGGAGGAGGCGGTGGACGATTCCGAAAGGGCGGCAATGATGAGATGCAAAGTCAGAACCAGAATGCCCAAACAGGAGCTGGCAATATGGCTCAAGGTGGAATGACACCCCAAGTCATGGCCCAATACATGCAACGCATGCAGCAGTACTTTCAAATGATGCAACAGATGGGTCGAGGAGCCGGAATGCCTGGTATGGGTATGAATCCTGCTATGATGCAACAGATGATGCAAATGCAACAGATGCAAGCCATGCAGGCACAAATGCAAGCTGGTGGCGTGGCCGGTGGTCGAAGCCAGAGCCCTCAAAGTCCAAGTACTGGAATGCAAGGCATGAATCCTGCTATGATGCAGCAGATGCAACAAATGCAACAGATGCAGCAAATGGGCATGCAAGGCATGGGAGGCGGCAATGGAAACGCTGCGATGGGCAATGGCTCCTATGCCGCAGGTGGAGGAAGCAACCCCGGTGGCCGAATTGGCACGCCCGGTTACAACGCCTACGAGCAACAGATGTTCGAGCAGCAGAAGTACGAACAACAGCAAATGCGTCGTGCTTCTCGCGAGCAGAGCCAGTACGGCGGCGGCGGAGGCGGATACGGCATGAGTGGTGCGAATGGACCGACCTCGTGGGAAGGCATGTACGATGATGTGCCGCAACCTGCACTTCCTACTACCGGCGGCGGCGGCGGTGGACGAGGTGGTTTCCGAGGAGGCAGTGGAGGTAGTAATCGTGGCTCTGCCCCTCCTTCGGGTGGTCCGGTTAGTGCTCCTCCTGCTGGGGCGCCGACGGGTCCGAAGAATGCGGGGAAACCTGGTGCGAATTATCGTGGGGGGAGAGGGGGTGGGCAGGGTGGTCAGCGGGGATTCCATCCTTATGCTAGGGGTTGAGGTTGAGGATAAGGGAACGTTGGACTTGCTTTGCTTTGCCTTATGGGAGGGGAACTTGGGAAACTTGCTCTTGAATTTGAACTTGAACGTTGCATGGATTTGAATTTGGGATTCGTATTGGGATGATGGGGATGGGTGGTGTTTGTTTGTTAGGAAGGACTTTGTGGTTCTTTTTGAGCAAGAGGGGTTCTTTTATGGTGTGGTGGTGGGGAGGGGTGGGGTTCTTGATGAGGGCAGAAGAGAAAAGTTAATTCAAGCAATGTTGTGGATAATGTGTTTTGTGTTCAATGTGCTTTTTCTTTAGCTCGCTTCTTTCTTCTGTGTTTCTTCTGTGATTATTAATGGGGGGGTAGGGGGGGAGGGGAGAAATTCTGTGATACTGTAGTACTTGGTTAACTTGTGGACCTGGATATGAATATGAACTTGAATATACTAGGTAGGTACCGGTTATGAAAACTGAGATGTTGGGGAACTGAGCATGTTATGTTACTATATCTTTGCGGTCTGTAATTACAAAATTACCTACTCTAGCCGCTAACTCTCTCCCCCCACCCTTCTATCTTTTTTTCTTTCCAGCAACTCGGCTCTTTTGAGGGGTAAGCAAATAGATAGTGTAAAAGGATGAAATGAGATACTTGGTTGTTTATTACTATAGCCCTTCGTAATGTGTTTTGTTTTGTGATGTGATGTGATGCGAATGTTTTGTCAGGACTCGGGTGTGAAATTTGAGGTGGTGGATAGGACTCGTAGGAGGGAATTTGGAAGTAAAAATGTGAATTGAATTGAATTGAATTGAGAAAGGGGGGAAGGAAAGGGAAGGGAAAGAAGGAAGGGATCTTTTGTTTTGGTGCTGGTGCTGGTGTTAATTGGTTTTATGGTATGGTATAGTATGGTCATTGGTTACTTGCTTATCTTGTCTTGGGATATATTGTAGCTTTGAGGATGGTGTAGATTGGTTTTGAATGAGGGAGATTAGAAGAGGGGGAGTAGGTACACTATTCTGTTCTATTCTACTCCATTCTACTCTGGACGCTTTCTGACCCTGCCCTATATATAGGTACCTAAGCCCTATAGCCCTCTCACTGTAAGCATGTTATAGTAACAGCATTTGAACAGAGCAAAAAGAAGTAAATTCTTCCCACTTAGATAAAAAGGTAAACCGCCTACTATAAATAACATATAGAATACCCGATTCTTGGATAACTACCTAGGTATCGTACCTAGATCGATCGATTATATTTATTTATTTATTTATTTCTATTTAACGTCCGGCGGATACTAACACCTAAAGGCTAGCTCCTAGGTAATTCCTAGACAGGACAAAGGACGCTAGGGGGGAAAATCCCCCCTAGGCTACAGGGGTCGCAAATAGGAAAGCCTATCTACTAGTGACAGTTTAAAGAGAGACCCCACTTCCGGGAAAACTCCTATATATAGTTACAAGAGAGAGCAGTAATAGACAAAGGAAATGAAATCGATCGATTATAGTCTCACGAGTTAAGTGTCTCGGGTTTCTTGGTATAGTGGGGTTGGAATATGGATATTTGAGATTCTGCTTCGTACCTGTAGTACTTTTTCTATCGATGAGATGATTTCAAGAGATAAGATGAGATGAGATGAGCTTGGTTTGAGAAACGGGGACTCTGAAATACTGTAACGGAGTAGGCACGTTTTTGCCTATTAGGTATATATGTTCTTATTCTGATTGTTGGTCATATACACTACTCGAGTTAATTACCTAGATACCTACTCAAGCTAACTCCCCTTTCCCCCTAATCAAATCCCAAAGAAAACGCCTCTATAATCTTCATTTTCATTTTCATAACCTCATCCCATCCACCCCCCCTCCAATCCCAACTAGAACAAACACTCCCTCACCCTCCCCGTCCCCTTCACAACCCCATACTCCACCCACCTCGCAACCCCCCTTCTCCCAGGCGCAACCACACACCCGGGATTCATAACATGACACCCCTCGTACGTAACACAGAACGCATCTGTATCCGTGTCTGCCAGCACCATCGCGGTGGGAAGCGGGTATATCTGCAGGGGGGAGGTGTAGTCCCATAGCACGGGACGGATGGAGAGGGGGAAGGGTGATAAGTTCCCTTGGTCGAGGATAGTTTTTGTGAGTTTGCGGGCGGCGTGGAGGGTGGATTCGGAGGCTGGTTGAGGTGCTGAGATGGGGGAGGAGGGCTCTTCCTCTGGTTGGGGGGATGTTTGTTGTGGTGGGGAGGAGGGGGGAGGGGGTGTGTTGGACATTTGGATGTCGTGGTCATCTTCGACGGTGGGAGTTGAGGATGAGAAGCGGATGGCTGTACGGCGGAGTCGGCTCGTCATGTTGTCTCTAAACACCAGGATCTCATGATTCGGTCCAAATAATGAAACTCTCGTCGGGTTACTCGTCCAGATCGCTTCTCCATCCCCTTTTGTCCCACGCTCTTTCTCTAATTCTGCGTTTGCGCTCGCGAACGCCCGTTTTATGCGCGAGGTGAAGACTTCTGGGACGCCAGGACGGGGAAGTGTCGTCGCGGCGCCGGCGGAGAAGGATGAGTTCCAGCCGTCGTTGTCGCCGGGGACGAAGATGAAAGTTGAGGCTTGGAGGAGCGTGGGATACTCGGCAAGTGTGAGGGCAAGGGTATCAAAGTATTCTTTGTATTCTATACTACCCCCACTTCCACCGCGGGCCATGATGGGGTGTGTGACGAAGTTTCCCAGGAGGATAAAGGTCATGGGTGTGTTTTCCTCTGTTTCTGCAGCGTAGAGAGCGAGGAGTTTTTTGAGGGCTTGGAGAGTGGCGGGTTTATCGAGTGTTACTTCGCCGATGATGATTATTCTTCCTCTGCCTTCACTCTCGTCTTCTTCTTCGGAGGGGGGCTTGAGAAGGCGTTGTGAGATTTTGCGCATCTTTGAACCGACTGCTCGTTCGCTTCCTAAGCCTAAGAAGTCCACCCAGCCGAATCCTCCTCCAGCAGTGATGTCTCCATCTCCGTTTTTTCCACTGAGACCGAGGGTTGTTTGCCTTCTCTCACAGGGTGGACCACCGATGAAAAATCCAATAAATTTCCCTCCGATTGTACCGCCAATACCGCCGCTTCCACCGAGTCCACCAGCGTTATTGTCGTCTTCTTCGTATGTCCCGTCGACTATTACTATCATTCCTGGAGAAAACCAGGCACCATCTTCTGGTAGTGGTTTGGCGTGTGTAAGATCAAGGGCAATGCTTCCGGTCAAGTCGTTTATTGCTAGTGTGCCGGTAGGTGTTATAGTGAGAAGACCTAAAAGCATGTGGGTACTTCCATTACGCCCCAGAAGATTTGCAATTGGTGTGAGTTTGTAAGATTGCTGAGCTATATTTGACGAGGAACGTCGAAGTGAGGCTTTGCCTGTTTCAAAAGTTGGAGCTTGGAAGGATTCATTTCTTAAAAGGCGTTGGTGTATTAGGTTGTATCTATTCCGGAAAACTTGCGTTTTATGTGATGCCGGTGGGAGAAGTGATGGTTTTGATGTGTCCCTGAAATGCATTAGAGGAGTTTTGTGATATTTTTGAAAGTGATCATATACTTATCAAAATGTTTCTTTCCCACATTATAGATCAGTCGTGGCTGTTCAAAGGCATCTATAACTTTGAGCCACTTTCTAGGATCCCGGTTCTCATCTTCCTCCTCGTCTTCCTCAACCTCCAAGCCCGATATTCCAAAACTCGATTGACTATCCTCTCTTACCAGAGAAATAGGCCGTAGACCTAACCTTGTATGAGAAACTTCGCCAGATTGTGAAGACCCAAGAACAAGACTATTCTGCCGACTCAGTTCTCTCGCAACCACAATCCTCCCACCCACCATACTCCCTTCTAAATTCTTCAAGATATCCTTCAATGCCCCCTTCTCCCCATCCACAATTACACCGCCACTCCTCGCCTTCCAACTTTTAGCGACCTCCTCCAACACCTTCTCAGCCAAGCCCTCTTCCCTCCATCCTGTCCCACAATGCCTCCCAATAAACGTCGCAATAACCTGCAAAGCCGACGACGTAAGAGTCAAACTATGTTTCTTGGTAAACGTTCGAAAAGCAAGCGGTCTTAGTGTCGCGGGAGGCAGGAGGACGGGGAGAATGCTCGCTTTCGGGGCGACTGCAGGTGGATTGAAAGGTCTTATGGTATGCGCCGGCGTGCCAAAGGCGGGGGAGGAGGACGGAATTGGGTTTGCGGGTGCGGGAGTTTCGGGGGCTTTGAATATTGAAGCCGTTTTGGGCTTTCCGGTGGGGAGAGATTTGCTCATTGTGGGTGATAATAGTAGGTTTTTGAGGGTTGTGGTTATTTAGGGCGTCCCTATGTAAATGGAGACACATTCAATTTTCTGGTAGACGCGTTCGTGTCGCGTAGAGTGCTCCGCGTCGATTTCATGAAAAATAAAAGCGGCAGTGGAAAGCTCTCGTGGGTGGATCTTCTAGAATACCTAGGTAGTTAACTTGTGGCTTTTCTAGCTGGTGCTAGGTAGTATTCGAAGAAAGGGATTCGCTATTTTCACTCGAAGTGTCTGGTCAGTTGAGAAAACTATTCTCCTCAGAATTCGCTGCTGAATTGAATCTATCCATCAGATCTACCTAGGTACGGAGGTAGTGAGTTATGAGAATCTCCCAAGGCTCCTTCCTCACTGCCACTTTTACTCACGAGGTGGGTCACTGTGGGTCACCGCCGAGCTCAGCATCATAGCCCGCGCCCGTGCCAGAGCCCTCCCAGCTTTGAAGTTGAGGCTTGTCGCAAACACCATCTCTCATTCAAAAACAATAGTGAACACCATTCGACACACTATCCCATTAATCCATTTCAACCCCTTCTTCATTGATAACATTGAATTACGATCGATATAAAATATCAACAACTCCAACGATACAATGACAGACAATCCAGAACCTGTCGCAAATCCCATTGACATAGAACCAGCCGTCGCGCAATCTGAAGATGCGTCGTCCGCAACAGAGGCATTCAATTCCGCCAAAGTATCATTAGCAGATCTTTGCGCCAAGGCAACCGCACAATACGCGCACAAGAACTATGAGGAAGCATCGGATTTGTTCTCCCAAGCTTCGGAGTTGCAGGCTGAGCTAAATGGCGAGATGTCCCCCGAGAATGCTGAGATCTTGTTTCTTTATGGCAGGTCAGTTTTCAAAGTCGGTCAGAGCAAGAGTGATGTTCTAGGTGGTAGAGCGTCGGGCGAGAAGAAGAAGGACAAGAAACCAGCTGCGAAGCCAAAGACTGAGAAACCAAAGGAGGAGGAGAAGACCAAGAGCGAGCTGGTTGCCGAGGAAGGTGTCGCTATTATTGCAGACCAAGCAAGTGGCGCAAAGGATGAAATTGAGAAGAAGAAACCATTGTTTCAATTTACTGGCGATGAGAACTTTGAGGATTCTGATGATGAGGATGCTGAGGTATGTACTTGCTCCACTGCTTACCATCACATATTCTTACCGTTGGCTAGGGCGATGACGCGGAAGGAGACGAGGAAGAGGAAGAAGATGATCTCGCAGCCGCCTTTGAAATTTTGGATCTCGCTCGAGTTTTGTTCACCAAGAAATTAGAGGCACCAGAAGGTTGCGAGGGAAAGGGAAAGGAAGTTGGAGATTCATCAATGACAAAACATGTCAAGGAGAGACTGGCAGATACCCACGACCTTTTGGCGGAGATTTCTCTCGAGAACGAGAGGTGAGTTGGCCAATTGATTGGGCTTTGAATATCGCTAATATCTATAGATTCCCTGCTGCAGTTTCTGATTTCCGAGCTTCGTTAGTATACAAGAAGGAGTTGTACCCTGAGGAATCCGAAGTCATGGCCGAAGGTCACTACAAACTCGCCCTTGCATTGGAATTTGCTTCATCTACAACCGAAAAGCCTGAGGGCGAAGATGGCAAATCAACGGAGAACGACACCGAAGTCGAGGATGGTCAAGCTCTTAGAGAAGAGGCAATCAAGGAGATGCAGGCTGCAATTGACATCACGAATGCCAAGTTACAAGCCAAAGAAGTCGAACTTGCCTCTTGCTCATCCCCTGATGACAATGTGATTACTCGGGCACAAATTGCCGATGTTAAGGAAATGGTCGCTCAATTGGAGGTCAAAGTAAGCACTCTCTCTCTATCTCTGTACCACATAATTTCAAAACTTAACATTGTATTTCAGCTCAGTGAATTGAAAGCACCAGCCGTAGATGTCGACGGGATCAAAGAAACCCTAGGTATGGGGGGTGGCAACGCAATGGGTGGAGTCCTTGGTGCAGCTATAGGAGAATCTCCCGCCCAAGCAGCCACCAGAATCGAGGAAGCCAAGAAAACAGCCACAGATCTGACTGGTCTCGTTCGTCGAAAGAAGGGTGAAAAGACGGCAGAAGCTACACCAGAGCCTGTCGCAACTACAACCAATGGCACAAATGGAAAGCGCAAGGCGGAGGAAGAAGTTGAGGAGAGTGAGAATAAGAAAGCCAAGGTTGAGACTGCAGTTGAGGCTTAAGATGATATTTGGTTTCCAGGTTGCCGGCTGGCTATTTGTGGTCATTTTATGGGGTTGACAAAAAGTACGATATTTTCAGATGGGATGGTGGGGCGTTTTGCTTGACTGGGAGATACTATTGGTTTGGTAGTAATTTATGAGAGAACTGGGTGGCCTTTGGGACGATGTTTCGCTAACTAAACTGCAACATGGTGGAAATATGAAATAATGAAAAGGTTCTCACTTAAGTTGGTATGACTGTGGAGTGATTCTGGGTTTGAAGATTCAGAGTCATGGTTCATTCTATCTTGGAACTCAATTGAGCTCTTTAATTCTGAGCCATAGTTGCTCTGATTGTTTGGTTGGATTTGAAGATATCTGTACAAGGAAATACACTTGTCTACGAGTACTGTAACGCAAGGGGTGTTTTTCTATCTACTCCCATACTCATCCCGTAATACTGAATTTACTTCCCTAAGCAGCCTCCAAATGTTCCTAGATCATTCATTCCCGTCTAGACTACGGATAACAAATTTCTTGCTAGCTAATATAAAGCGAGTTATTCCATTAACAATAATCTAATAGTTGCTCTTATCGCTGCCGAGGCTTACTTATCAAATTGGAGGGGTAATTAAAGTGGGGCTCTATTGACCTCACCTTGTTGGATTCACGAACTCCTCACATCTCACTAAAAGATATCTACGAATACCTCCCTTTCCCACTGAAGCTTTTTGAACCAAAAATCTTTCTGAGCTATTCTCAGGTTGATTACGAGTGCCCAACACTGACGTCGCCACTCTCCACATTACCTCTCCAAAAACAACCAACATGGCACCCTCACGCACTTCCCCACCACCTTCAAATCCATCCTCCAAGGAAGGCCTCTCGAAAGAGCAGCTGGAGCAGTTCGAACGCGATGGCTATCTACTTATTCCCAACGCTTTAGACGAGGCGACTGTCGCGAGCCTACTGGCAGAAACACACTCCATGCTGGATAACTTCTCGCTAGACGACCATCCGATGACGAAGTTCTCGACGGGGGAGGGGGAGGATGTTGAGCATGTTGGAGACGATTACTTCCTTACTAGTGGTGATAAGATACGGTTTTTCTTCGAAGAAGGTGGGTGATCAACCTTTCAGACAGGGGAGGGGTGTGGCTTTTTGTAAAGATGCTAATCGGGATGTGTATGGAACAGACGCCTTCGATAAATCCGGCACCCTAACCAAACCAAAAAACCTAGCAATCAACAAAATAGGCCACTACCTTCACGTCCTCTCACCCCCCTTCGCCTCCTTACTCTCTCCCTCCTCCTCCTCCTCACCCAAACATTCCCCCGGCGCAATCGCCCGCTCCCTAGGTTTCCAAGACCCGCGCTGTCTGCAAAGCATGGTCATCTGCAAACAGCCCGAAATCGGCGGCGCCGTCCCGCCACACCAGGACTCGACGTTCTTGTATACCGACCCGCCGTCTGCGGTCGGTTTCTGGTATGCGCTTGAGGATGCGACGCTACAGAATGGGTGTTTGTCTTTCTTACCCGGTAGTCATAAGACTGCGGAGGTGGTGAAGAGGTTTGTGAGGAAGAGGGGGGGAGAGGGGACGGAGTTTGTTGGGAATGAGGGGAGACGGTTTCCTGTGGGTGGGGGGTATGGGGAAAGGGAAAGGGAGGGAGAGGGAGAGGGGAGTTATGTACCTGGTGAGGTGAAGGCGGGGACGTTGGTGCTGATTCATGGGAATTTGCTGCATAAGAGTGAGAGGAATACTAGTGGGAAGGGGAGGATTATATATACGTTTCATGTTATTGAGGGGGAGGGATGTGTGTATGATGGATTGAATTGGTTGCAGCCTCCTAAGGAGGGGTTCACGAAGATTTGAGATTTATGATAAGGCTGGGTAGCTGATTTGGTGGATGGGGGGAGCAAATGTGTTTTTTGAGTAGGAATCACTTTTATTACACGTCTAAGTACAATAATACAGAAAAATTCCATCCAAAAAAGGTTTTGATTCGAGTATAGCTCTGACTTATAATCGATAAGCGAATAGAGCTTTTACGAGTTTTGTGAAATCTGGGGTACGCTTTGGAAAATGCTAAACTTTATTGATCTGAGTCAAACAGACCGTAAATCTGGCTTTTTCTCTTTTTTTTGATGACGGTAAGCTTGAAATCCTCTGAGAGGAGAGACTAGGGCCTGGAATAGAGTACAAGTGCTGGCTCTATGCGTTTGTGTTTATTTCTACTTCTGTAGATGTGAGTGTAATTTGAAGAATACTCGAATGAAAACGAGTACTACGTGCCAGACTTGATAAGTTTAAGACGTTAGTAGAGGGTTTACTTTGTACTCTACTGAAATTCCCATGAAAACTCTACGGACTAATATAGATTTTATTATCCCTTACCTACTCCGTAACACCTTAGAAACCGGTAGGTAGAACGTTCTAATTAGGTAGGTTTAGCAAGTAGTTTAATTTAATTCAATTAGCGGAGATTGGCGAGAGTACTAAGTCTATACCTAACTAGGAAGCTCGGGAAGTATTTACTACCTACTAGTTTCTAGGGTGTTACGGAGTAAACGGAGTAAGGGATAATAATTAGAGCCTTATAAGATTAGTAACGTTAGAGGATAAAGAGAAAATATAAACTAGAATAATAATTATATTCTAATATTACTATTACGCTAACTTGTCCCGAAGAACGTCTATAAACTACTTATTCCTAGTATAAATATAACCCCTAAGACTATAGCTAGTCTACCTACTAATAATATTAAAGGGGGTAGATAGTTAAAGCTAGATACTATCACTAATTATAGTACGTCTCGGCCCCGCCTTTTAGCTAAACTAGCGAATTAAAGATTTATATCTAGGTAATATAAGCTTTTTTTATATATGATCTACGTGATATTTATTTATTTATTTATTTCTATTTAACTTCCGGCGGATACTAACACCTAAAGGCTAGCTCCTAGGTAATTCCTAGACAGGACAAAGGACGCTAGGGGGGAAAATCCCCCCTAGGCTACAGGGGTCGCAAATAGGAAAGCCTATCTACTAGTGACAGTTTAAAGAGAGACCCCACTTCCGGGAAAACTCCTATATATAGTTACAAGAGAGAGCAGTAATAGACAAAGGAAATGAAGATATAGAAAAGGAAATAAGGCTACAGATGTGACGGTTATGGTCACGAGGGTTGGATGTCACATGCTCGCTCGGCGAGGCGCGCTAGTACTAGCGCGCACGACCTGTATTTAGTTCCCAGCTCTCTCGAGCTCTCCTTCTCTCCTCATCTATTGTCCTAAGAATAGAGTGTTGTTTGTTCCGACTGTCCAGAAGCACGTCTGTCACATTACAATAGATCCTCTAGAGAGCCCTAGAGTATTCCCAGGTCTTTTTTCGGACAGTAGTTACGAGAGCCTGGCTCTAGGTCTCGAACAACACTGGTCCACCTTACGGTAGCGCTTGCGAGCGTGCT